>JANHFO010005586.1:4394-16817 GCA_032468095.1 Pareas carinatus | reverse complement strand
GAAAGGAAAGGAAAGGAAAGGAAAGGAAAGGAAAGGAAAGGAAAGGAAAGGAAAGGAAAGGAAAGGAAAGGAAAATTAGTTTCAGAACAAAAAATGTACTACTCCAGCAGTATGGGGTCACTAAAAATCTAAATTGTCAACTTTTTCCAAAGCCTTATCTTGCGTAAGCAAATTATTCAGAGCATGCTTAGCAAATGGAACATTATTAATGCAACAAATATGACTGCTGTATTTTAAAGCTCCATCCATCCATCCTCTCCTTGCAGCTGAGTGTTTTACTGACTGCATGAAGCATGTGATCAGTCAGTGCTTATAAGTTTCACTAATACTGACATGATAGATCAACCTTCCTGACAAGAATGTCTTGTTTGATACTAAAGGGTTCAGTTTAGGACTAAGGAAAACACCACAAAAACCTGATTAGTTGGATATAGGCCTTCTTTTTTAATTCCCTTTAAATAAATCTTTGTTATTTGATAGGGCTGTGCCAAATATTTAAAATGGGGTCTTTGTAACGTATTGCAACATTTAAGGTAAAATATTCATCCTCAAAGCTTCCTCACCTCTTCCTAAAGGCTTTCTTGACTGCCTGTGTATTTCTTTGTAGGTACAATTTTTCTATACTGACTGCTCCCAAAGTGGCATTGCATGCACACATGCCATACATTCTGACAATCAGGCAAATCTTCCAGCATTTACTCCAAGCCTTCTGGAGGATACAGCTGCGTTAACTCTTTATTACCACTACATGTTTCACAAAACATCCCTTCCAGATGCTTTGTGCACCCCTATGTATATACTTCGTATCTTGGGACAAAGAAGAAATATAATGTACTATTCACTGAAATGGGTAATATAATAAATATGTATATCTATTATACATATAGTTTTGTGGCCCATTTTATTATTTTTCCTCCTTTGGCAGCATGAGAGCAACTGCAGCATGCTTCTTTCCTGTGATACACGCTAATCTCTGCTGTACACTCACCGTGCCTACAGGAGTCCATGCTGTGAATTCTTTCCATGCTGCAACTGTTCTTGTTTCCAGGTAGAATACTGATAGAGTAGAAAGAAGACACAGCATGAATTCTTTCAATTAATACAAAGGTTTGATGTTACCAAACATAAGGAATAACTTAGAAGTCATTGGAAGTCATTTGGGACACGTTATCGAAGTTCTCGTAGGGTCATTTTTAAAGACACCTCATATTCTTGAGTTTCAAAAAAGACATTCTAGTCTATTAACAAAACAAAAACAAAAATAATTTGTATGGTAGTTGGATTTACATTGGCATGTGACTTCAACCAGTTTCAGTATAATTCTTTTATAATGAATGATTATACTCAAATGAAACAGTTTGTTTAACAACTGTCAGTGGCAATTTAGAAAACGTGTTCAACACTTTGGGGGAAATTATCTTGAAAGTGTAAGAATTATGTCAATTTCTTAAATTCTGGGCATGCAGTTTTCTCCAGAGTAACATCAGATTTTCATGATCCTTGGTTGTTATCTGATTTGCCAGCTGTTTTATCCTTTTTTTTACTGTCATTTACCATTTATTAAGGTTGTAAATCTGTTTACATGCGAGTATATTCAACTTATCATAATTGGATTTATTTCTAAATAAACATGTGTAGGTTGGCAGTGTACCTATTTTTATCATTATTAATTGATTGCAGCATCCCCTATTAAATTTTTGGAACAATAACATACCGTCCATTTATTACAAGTTAATATTAAAGAAAGAAGACAATATTTTGGAATGCTGAGTAGCCTCATTTATTCTAAAATGGTGCAGTTCAATCAGTGTTCCTTTTGAATTAAACTTTGTAAGGTTTATACACCAATAAATATAGCCAAAACATATATGTAGTTACATATGTGTGCAAATCGCACTGGCACGAAAGCAGAGAAATAATCTGTTCTGCTTCATGATTACCTATCCAGTTAGGAGTTTTCTATTTCATCCAGTTTGGATCCACATATATGAATGCATATCTTTACTCAGTAACCCCTGACCCAAATCCCAAGCTGATTTTGCAGTTGTTTAGCTTGATTGACTATCTGATATTGTGGAATATATACTTCAAAGGTACAGGAGATGTCATGAGAACAGTTTAACACCATATGGACAATGTATATTTCTTTCAGGGTCATCATCGCCTGCTCGCCCTGCAACTCCATTGATATCTTGCAGCAGCCCCACGCCACCGCCACCGCCACCCAGGCCCCCATCTCGTCCAAAGTTACCTCCAGGAAAGCCAGGTGTTGATGTGGTATGTTTTAGATTTTATACAAATGACTAGCTGCATTGAATTAGGATATCTCTTGCCTACTATGGAGATGCTAAATACTTTAGATATGAATAAATATTATACTAATCACAGTGGGCTGGCTTTGTTGAGAGTATGTGGAATACAAGTATTATAATTAAGTAAATGAATAAAGGATGTAATATGTTGCGTTTGTTAGGTCTCTAGCTAAATTCTTGCTTTTGTTTTAAAATATACAGAATACAGGGTGTTATAATTTAATGATAGATTTTTAAAATGGATTAAATTTAAAATTGTGAGCTAGTTTTGTTAGCTTTCATGAAGCTTTTTTTCTTAGAATTCTTACTTTAGCAAGAATATCAAGCTTTTCTCAGAAATAATAATAATTTATAGCCTGTTATCATTTCAAATCAATCACTGTTGCTACTGTTTGTAACAATTTATTCACAAGGTAATCTCATGTTTATTAAAAATATAGGGTTGGATAAAGTCTTGTACTTACTAGACTGAATGATGAAACTAGGATGTGACTTTTGCTAAAATATTTTCATTTGATTTTCATGACTCCAGCCTTACCCAAGAAGAAGTAATAGGAAAAAATTATTAGATAGGTGCTAGAGATAAGTCTAGGCAGCTAGCAATTCTGATATAAAGAGTTCAGAATTTCGTATACCATAAAATTGTACTACTCTTGTTTCACCCAAAATGAGACCACTCAGTCCACAAGATCTCTAGACTTTAACATAGATTAAATTAAACTGTCAGCTTTCCTTACAAATTAACTGAAAACTTCTAGTTAATTTACAATTTACTGAAAGCCAGTAGGTAAGGACGCTGTGCTCCTTTGAAAAGCTTTTTTCTGACTACTGAGAGCATGGGAGATGGGGTTGATGTTTATTGGGGCGGGGGAGGAAAATCAGTTAACAGTTTAGGTCCTCTCAGGTGAATCCTTATTACAATATTCTCATTTACTGAAAAGGAACTCTGAATCCAGAACCTACAGATTGGGTTGGAATATGTAACTTTTGTCAGCTATTAACCTTTCAAAAGTGATAAGATCAAACATGGTTTTGGGGTTGGTTCGGGGATTTTTAAGGATGAATGTATGCCCCTTAAGAAAGGAAAGATTTCATTTTGCCTCTTCAAAGTCTTCAAAGCAACAAAAATTCAAAAGTGGCTCATGTCTTTGGTATCACACTGTTCTTGAACGAAGAGAGGAAGCTGCCAAAGCAAAGATTATCTTAATTAAAGATGAAACTTGCAATCTATTGTAGTCAGGAAATTGCTGATGAGAAATTGAAAATTGAAACAAAAAATTGAAACAAATAAATAAAAATCAGAATAAGCATCTGCTTGATATTTATGGATTGATCCTCAATGTATTCCCCAAACTAAGACTATGTAAAGTTATGAATATTTTTGAGTGGGTTCACTAAGTGATTTATTGTATGTATTTTTAATGTTCTTTGTGTTTATCTATAGTCCAGACCTTTCAGCCCTCCAATTCACTCATCTAGTCCTCCTCCAATAGCACCTTTAGCACGTGCTGAAAGCACCTCTTCTATTTCATCCACCAATTCCTTGAGTGCAGCTACTACTCCTACAATTGGTAACAACTTTTTCTTTCTTTTGAACAATAGTTTCCATTAGCAGAATGGCTTAAATCCTTTGGTTTTCTGAAATTTTTCGTTCTGATTATGTTTTCTTTGTTTCGTTGTCATCATCATGCTGTGTGGAAACAGGGGAAAAACAGGGGGGGAAATCATATCAGAAAATTGCAACTGTGATTCTCTTTAAACCACTACATTGTTTAACATATCTTTATATATGTAATAGTAGAATCTTATAGATCAGGGGTCCCCAATCCCCGGGACATGGACCACTACTGGTCTGCAGCCTGTTAGGAACTGGACTGCCTAAGTGATGGTTGAGCAAGCAAACGAGGAAAGCTTCATCAGCACATGCACACAAAACTATCCCCGCCCCCTTCTCCGGAAGACAGTTTTTCTTCCAAAACCATTTCCTAAAGCTAGAAAGATTGGGGTCGCTATTATAGATTATGAATAGGATTATACAGATTGTATATGACAGCAGGATCTAAAGAGGAATACATTGATATCCTGCATACACCTTTTTTTCCAAAATTCTACAGACAGAACATACTCCTAACTAATATACAAATTACACTGGTTCAGAAAGTTACATCTTTAACTTTGCCTGAATTTTTCCAAGAAGGAATCAGAGAAAGGGAGGAATAGATCTGATGCAATGTTAGATTTTTACATTAAAACATTCTTAGTTAAAACCAACATACTTTTAAACTAAAGACTGAACTACCGCTTTCTGCTAAATTGAATTGAACTATATGCTTTCTGATAAGCTATTCAGAAAATGTATATGTATCGAATTGTCATGTATATGCCTTAATATCTTGGCAATTTAATAGAGAGCAAGGGAGGAAGTAAGAGAAGCTAGCTTTGTATCACTCAAGTATTCTGATTTTACATTTCAAAGGAAACAGAATGTGACAGCGCTGTTGTGTCTAACCATCGGTGGCGCATTGGTTAGAATGCAGTATTGCAAGCAAACTCTGCCCAAAGCCTGAACTTCAATCCTGACCAGATTCAAGGTTGACTCAGCCTTTTATCCTTCCGAAGTCAGTAAAATGAGGACCGAGGTTATTGGGGGCAATATGCTGACATTTTAAACTACCCAGAGTGTGTTGTAAAGCAGAGGTCCCCAACCCCCGGGCCATGGACTGGCACCGGTCTGCAGCATGCCATCAACTGGTCCACGCAAACAAGCCAAGCCTCATTCAAAGAAGACAGCATAGAAAACCACGTTCTCTCCGGTCCACAGAAAAACCTTTCTCCTGGTGCCCAAACAGTTGGGGACCACTGTTGTAAAGCACTGTGAGGTGATATATAAATCTAAGTGCTATTGCTATTATAAGCTCCTCTCTGCTACAGGTCTATGGCATTGGCAGAAAATGAACTGCATACCAGAACATGACTTTTCTACTCACTATAGGAGGAGAAAGATATGTTGCTATGTTCACCACCTTGAGTTATTTGCAAAAAATACTAAAGGTGGGAACACAAATAAATACATAGAAATGATGGCCATTATCCAAGAGCATCCTTCTTCTCCATTAGTGTACATCATCAAATAAATCCTTCCCACTCCTCAAACAAACAAACAGAAAAAGAAGTCATCTTGTCATCATGGTGGCACATACCTTGGCAGACTATTTCTGGAGTTTGGTCTTTTTGTCATATCCTTCAACCCTGTGATGTTATTGGGAACGTAGAAATTGAGAGGTGGAGAATTGTCAGACATTTCCTCTTATGGCTATATGGGATGCCCGGTTAAAGACAAGATTGCCAAAATTTGCTGCTTGCAGAGAGAGACTCTTCATTTTTGTAGATCATGTCCACTGGTGGAGGATGCCCAATCTAAGTAAAACAGAAATTCATCAGCAGTGAGCTTGTTTGTTTGGGAAATGCAACAAGGTAGAGATAGCTTTGTGCCTTCTAGACATCTTTTTTTAACTTTATTTCTCCTCTGGCTTGATTACTATGGTTTTAATAGCAAAGGCCTACAGTACTTATAGTTGAAAACATCTGGAATGGATCAGGCTGATACTTGTTCAAGAGTCTGTAAAGAAGAACAGCAGTCTGACCCTTTGATAATTGTACGAATCATTGCTAAATTAAATATAGTTATACTAAATAAATGCAATATAAAGAGAACGCAATTCTGAGTAGAAAAAGCAGGACATTGTTAAAATGATGTTATGAACAACCTGTGGTTTTTTTATTTTGAATTGCAGAAAATGAATAACTATAAAACTAAAAGCAGCTGAAAATATTTGTTATAAATCTTTTAAGAATTTGAAATGTGCAAATTTTACTGAAAATATTATTCCTCCCTAAAGAAACTAGACAGCATTGTTAGAATCATAAATTCTCTTATTCTTTTCTTTTGTTTCATTGTTTCTTTAGTCTTTCTTGTTTTTCCTGTCCTTTTCTTTGCTGCTACTTTCACTTTTGTTTTCATTCACATCTTCTTGAATCATATATTCTGATTCTCACTACCATCGTCAATTTCAGTTGCAAAACTTTATTCTAAAAATTCTTTTGTGAGATATAGTTCATTTTGCTGCAGTTTTCAGATTTGCTCTTTGGTCTGCTTCTTAATCCATGTGCCCTATTATAGATCAATTTTATGATGTTTAATTCTCATGTATTGCTAGGCTACTTCCTTTTCTTTGCTGTTGTTTTACATCCTTGGACTCATTCTACTATTAATATTAACTGCTTTATCACCATTTCTCTAATGCCCCTTTCTGTCAATTTTCTCTCATCTCTTTTCTAGTCTATATGGACAAAAAAGGCATTTTGATTATCTACCTAATTATTCTGATTGAGGTCTGATTGAGGTCAGAATGGCAACAGTTTAAATATTCTTTCAAATTAAATCAAAGTTGACAATATGACAAATCAGAATGAACTGTAAAGAATGTATTTTTCTTTACATGATGAATTCATGACACTGTGATTTCCCTTTTCAGAAAGTTTTTTAATGTTCTAACTCTAAAACATTATTTTATTGTAATTGTTTTTGTTATTCAGAAATGAATTTACTTTTGGCTATAGCATGCAGTCAATTGATAACTTGCTAAACATTTAATCGGGTGCTTAAAAATCTTTGTTGCCTTTCTGAAAAATCTAAATTCAATTTCATTGCCTATTGTGCTTAATATGACATTGGGATCTGAATCACTTTTCTAACTTCTTTCCAAATTCATTATTTAATCTCTATTTTTATCTGCTATTGGTCAATAGAACCATGAACATTGTATCAGTGTATATCAATCAGTGGAACGAATAGCAACTCAATGCTGTAATGTTGTGAACTGTTATCTTTTAATAGGCTGTGTCATCAGTGACTCAAATGTTTGTATTGTATGTGAAGCTGAATGTTCCATGTATTGATGTATTTTGTAGGAAACTGAGCTTATTTTATGTAGTGTTTAAAGAGCATGTGTCAAATCTTCAAACAGCAAGGGTATTTCAGAAATTACAGTTGCAAATCACTCTTGCAGACTGATATGTAAAAACAAAAGCACAATTAATTAAGCATATATAATTTACTTTAGAATAATTATTATGTTTAGGGGAACTGCTCAAATATCTTTAATAAAACCTATAGAAATTAAAATTACCAAAACATACTGGTTGTATGTCTTGGAGGCTTTGTGGAATTTATAATTGGATATAGATAGGCTATAGTACAAAATGATTATGAAATTATGCAAGAAAAATGGCTAAGAAATCATTTTTGCTCTTAGTTTATCACCTTTGTATTTAATGATTGCCTCTGTGTTACAAATAAAAAGCTAAGCATTATTTATGCTTAGAATATTAAAATAACTCAAACTAGGTATGTATAGTAGAGTGCAATTTATTTTCTCAATTTCTATATTTGAAATTTGTTGAAGCTGTATTTCTGTACTAGAGAGAGCCATAGGAATGGTCACATTCTTGGCAAATCACTTTTAAGTCTATTTTTAATGTGTTATTGAATGCAAGAATGTATGTTTTTCTTGTATTAAAGAAAACTGTTTTGTCCTTTGGTATTGTTGGAGGTCTGTGGCCATGCTCAAAAATTTGTTTCATTGTTCCAAATGAAGAAAACAATCATTAAACTTTCAAATTCTATGTTCTCCCCATGCTCTCCCTGAGCAGGTACCGAGGGAAGGAGCGTATTTCCCACAGGTATTCTAATTTTAACATTCTTCCTTAATTTTTTTTCTTATAAGATGAGAAAAAAAAGCCGGGGAATGTTTCAGTATTTATTGGCTTTGAAAGAAAATAAATGGAATTTAGTATTCTAGAAACAAGAGTGTTTACTTGCCATATCTGTTCAAAAGCATCATTTACTCCAAAAGCCTCTTGATGCTGTTAAAATTGGTAATGTTGTCTGGTATTAAATGAGATAGGATAGGCTTGGCCAATTGCATATAATGTCACAAGATGTGTTGAATATTCTGAATGGCTTAGCATATAATAATTTCTAGCTAAAGGCAAAAATGTGATGGGCGGTTGCTATTGTGGGGATGAAGTGGCAATTACAGTTGAGCCAAACTTGGTTGTACAAAGATTAGTTTGGGCCTTTCATTTGAACATCAGCATAGATTTCAAAATACATGCCAGGAACTTGTCCCATAGAACAGGAACCCTTCTTGCTGGGTCTTTATCACAGCTGGATCACAAACATGCAAGCTACTCCCATTTACAGCAAAATAGAAGGTGGGGTGGGAATATATTTTGGGGGAAATCTTCATATTGCAAGAACGATCGAATGAAATATACTTGAAAACATAAAAATACATTAAGGTTTCAAATTTAAAAAACAACAACACTTCAACAGGTATAATTTCAATAGGCAGGAGTAGATGGGGAAGGGCAAGATTTTAAATCTATGAATGTAAAAAATTCAAGGAGTTGCCCACACATTCATCTGAAATAAAGAATAATGTTTAGTGGCACAAAGACATTTCATGATTCCCAGCCTTATATTATTTTATCATTGTTCTCTTAGTTTCTGAGATTTATTCCATACATTTATACTTTGTCCAAAAGAATATGACGTAGAGTTCATTTATTCATTCATTTGCCCTTTCTTATATTTGTTTTAGTGTTGATGGTAGTAGTGAACATGATTTTGATAATAAAAGAGATATGTCCGCAATTTCTATGTAAACCTTTTTTATTGTAATATTTGTGGATTTGGATAATAAGAAGCTCCTTGGTTTTCATTTAAAATTTGTGTTTTCATTGTTTTCCTTTTGCATTTCTTTTGCTTGTGGGTTTCGGAAGATGATTCTTATAATGATCAATTGTCCATGTTTGCAAAGCACTGTGAAATACCTACAGGTACTGTACAAGTAGAGCTGTCTTTTATAAATTGCAAGCCATTGTCATCTAAATGCTTTCTTCACTACCACTCTCACTGCTATGAGGGTCAAATGCATTAAATGCAAAACTGATATAGAGACTCACACTGCACAAAAAATGCAGTCTTCTGAATGTTTGTTTCTCCACAATGAGTTTCTGAGTGACAACATAATGTTTAACATTTTAACATATCAGGAATGACAAAACTGTTGTGAACTATTATGCACAAAAATTTCATTATATATGCTCTGTTCCTCTTCCAAAAACCTGAAAAACATCCATGCATACATACATACATACATATAGATAAAGATACATATATTGATTCCAGGAATTTCAGAGCTAGATATGCAGTAGCTTCAGTAATAGAAGTTCATCATGTAATTTCAATTGTTAGTCATGTTGCGTGAATCCTTAAGTAGTGAAAGTCAAATTAATTTGCCGACAAGTAATGTTAAAAGCTTCTTCATTTGGAATTTTAATAAAGTAAAAGAACTGATAAAACCCTGCACTTAATCAGCATTGTAGAAATTCTGTCCACCAGTTTATTAATCCCATTTAAGCATTGCAACTTGAATAAACTCTGAGTCAGATATTAATGTCCCCTTGGAAAGACCATCAATTTGGAAGATCCATAATATTAGATTTCCAGTGTATGTTACCTTCACAAATAGTGCATGTAGCTCCAGGAACTTCTTTAGGCCTCCCATTGATTGATATTTGTTTTAAGATATTAATATAACATTATTTGGTGCTGTATTTTCAAATGTTTCATTGTTGAACAGCTTTCTAAAATTGCAACTTCATCTTTCTAAGGGAAAAGACAAGTACTGGTAAATGACAAATTCCACACAAAGCTATTGGAATTAAATTATATTAAAATGATATCAGGGACTAATCTTATACCCACTAAAGAAAAATTAGATTAAAGAAGAGAGATAAAAAATCTGCCACTTTTTCAGAAGTTCACAGTTATTCCCATCTGATACGATTTCATACTTGCTTATTTTGTTTCTTCCCAAAACAAAACAAGACCATTGTCGATTAAAATCCTCCCCAATTTTCCTTGCACATTAACAACCTGCGGCACTTTCGCTTTCCCTGTAGTGAGATTAATAACCTGCCTTTCTGACTCACACTTATGTCCTTCTCTCTCCTCTCCTTAACCTTTCCCATTCCGCTTCAACTCCTGGCCATACAGAGAATGAACAACCTTCTCTCGTCTGGTTTGACAGAGGAAAGTTTTATTTGACTTTTGAAGGTAAGTAGTGCATAGCATATTGGCTTGGATCTTTAAACATCCTTCTTCTTATATTTTAATAGAAGCCCATTGGCTTCTTCTAAATAAAGAAGCCTATTCTATTTTTCAGTATAGTTAATGCTATGGCTACTTAGTGGACATGATAGGTTCAATCAGAATCATTTTTAAATTGGGTTGTTGCTATAATGTCCATTTCATTGTTGTAATTATTTTCATATAAAGGTAAAAAGAGAGGCTATTTATATAGTTCTTAAAAAAATATTCAGTTACTGATCACCAAGGAACTTGACTCTGTCAACCAAGGCTTCTGGTATGCTTTGCAAGCAATTTTGCATTTTATAGCCATTACACTATATATACATAAATATGTTTGTGCTACTACTTATAGAGTTTGCCATCATACTGAAAATCTCCCACATAATTAATAAAATATGATCTATCTATCTATCTATCTATCTATCTATCTATCTATCTATCTATCTATCTATGTATCTATCTATCTCTAATTAACTGCTTGAATTGTAAATTGGCATTTTTTAGAGAGTAAAAATGCTTTGTTATTGTAAACAAGTTTATAAAAATCGTGATTTACCAATTTACACTTTAGCATTATCCAATGATGCTCATCACATATTAAACCATGTATGACTTTTTCCAGCTTTGCTATTAATGAGATTTACATTTTGCCTTAAAATTAATGTTCCATTCCATGAACCTATTTCTTGTTATAGCTGGAACAAGAATTATCTAACTTCAATCTATGCCATTTTGTATTTATATATTCATGGTACCTATAAGATTTTATAGTAGTTCTGCATACTTTCTCAATTTAAATTTAAACACAAAACAATCTTAGACAAATGTACACTGTAGGTTGGATCCACAGTTCAACCATGATGAATTTTGACCATGATATCTGGTACTGGTGGGCATTATTGCTTATCACACAGTCTGCCAGATGTTCAGACTGGATTTGGCATTTTTGTCTACCTATCAAGTCCTTACCAAGGGCCTGGGATAGACAGATGTGGATGTTTGATGGTGTTACAGATACCATTGCAGGAAGGAAGCTGTTCCCAGTAAAACTGCCTTTTGCAACTGACTGATGGCAAATTTGTCAATGCCGATGATGTTAAAGTGGGGCTCCATTTGTTTTGGGATTGCATCCAAGTCGCCTATTACTATTGGGACTACCCTTGCTCGCTTTTGTCAGAGTTGTTCTATTTCTATTTGTAGGTCTTTGTATGTTGTGGTCTTCTCCAATTCTTTCTCTTCTATTCTGCTGTCTCCAGGCACTGCCGCATCCACTATGCAATCATTTTTTACTTTCTTATCGACAACTGTTAGGTCCAGGGTGTTATGTGGTTGGTGCTTGTCTGTTTGGATTCTAAAATCTCACAGCAGTTTAACTTCTTCATTTTCTATGACTTTCTCTATTTTATGGCTCCACCAGTTCTTGCTTGCAGGCAAATGATATTTCTTGCAGATCTTCCAATGCATCATTGTAGCTACTTTCTCATGCCACTGCTTGTAGTCAATCTATGCAATCTTCTTGTAGAAGCTTAACAGATGGTCTACTGCTTCTTCAGCTTCTTTGCATATGCAAAACCTACTGTCTGTTGCTGTCTTTTCAATTTTGGCTTTGTATGCATTTGTCCTTAAGGCTTGGTTTTGTACAGCCAGAATTAGTCCCTCGGTCTCTTTCTTCAGCATTCCTTTTAACAATTGCCAGGTCTTCTTGTTATCTGCGTTCCCTGCTTTAATGTACTGGCCATGTAGTGCTTTGTCTTCCCATACCTCCATTCTGTTCTTCATTTGGTCTTTCTTGTAGGCCAGTTTGGTCTCTCCCGTAGTCAGTAAGCCTTCCTGGTGTACTAACTTCAGTGCATCTTCTTCATTGTCCTTCAGATATTCTTCCAAAGCCAT
>JANHFO010005585.1:29476-42142 GCA_032468095.1 Pareas carinatus | reverse complement strand
GGGTGGAGAGAGTGAGAGGAGAGAGAGAGTGCCTGGATTTGGGGAGAGATTCCATCTCCGCCCCAGGCACTTCAAAACCACAAACTCAGCCACGGCAACACGTGGCCGGGTCAGCTAGTAATTATTATATATTATGATGGAACCAAACCTAAACTCTCCTCAGGTTTACACCTCTTTTTCTCTTCCTGCAGCATAGCTACAGCTTATTAAAAAAAAGTTAGGAAACTTTTACTTTTAACAAATACCGATCCCTCTTCACCAAACAACTCAAAGAAGTTGGCTTCATTCAACATTAAAAAAGGTAAAGTTTTCCTCTTTCCAATTGTGTCTGCCTCTAGGGGGCAGTGCTCATCTCCATTTCTTAGCAGAGGGAGCCAGTGTTGTCCAAAGACATTTTTGTCCTCATGTGGCCAGCATGGCTATATGTTAAGGGGCAGGGAATGCTGTTACCTTCTCACCAAAGTGGTACCTATTTATCTACTTCCATCTGCATGTTTTCAAACTACTAGGTTATCATTCAACATTATATCACAATAATCACAATTTATACAGGCATACTATCTGCAGGTTGCAATGATTCAGATTAATACTAGATGACCACAGACAGTTTTCTACATCTCTTGACTGCCATCTAATGACTGTAGGGATATTTTTAGTCTGAATAAGAACCGTGGTTCTTTGAGTTGTGTGGTTAGAACACAGTATTGCAGGCTAATTCAGCTCACTGCCAGGAGTTCGATCCTCAGCAGTTCAAGGTTGACTCAGCCTTCCAAGGTTGGTAAAATGAGAACCCAAATTATTGTGGGCAATATGCTGATTCTGTAAACTGCTTAGAGAGGGCTGTAAAGTACTGTTAAGCGGTATATAAGTCTAATTGCTATTGCTAAATATAATATGCCTATTTTAGGACATATAGTACTTCTGTTTTCGTCTTATGAACTGAGAAGGTGAAGGGTGTTCTTATTTCTATGTATGATTTACCATGACCCATGAATGCAAACTTAACAACATAGACTGTACCTTCTGAATTAGTTGTAGAAGACACTGGAGTACTGCCAGGTTCTACTGGGTTATGAGATTCATTTGCTGATGAAGTTATATCTTCAATACTAGAAGAAGTTGAAGCTGATATAGTAGGCTTAGATGTAAGGTTTGTTGCAGAGGAATTTGCTACAGAAGGTGTGATTATTGCTGTTGATAATGAAGGATAAAAAAATATTGTCACTTTTTGTCATAGAAATACCTGTGGTGGGAGATTTAATGATTCCAGGCAAAGTTGTTGGTAGTCTACCATCATCTGGTGCTAAGCTTGCACTTGCAATGAGAGTCTTAGTGGTTACAGTTTTGAGTCCTTCAGGAGTAGGGCGATATATAAATTTAAATAAATTAAATTAAATTAATGAAATGGAAGAAGTTGGTGACTGGACAGTCCCATTACTTGTTATAAAATTACCTGGTGTGGAAGGCTTGGGAGCTCCAGACTGAGGAGCTGCTTGAGTGGTGGTGGGGCTTGAGGTCTTGATGGCTTCCACTGTTTGTTGGCTTCTCTCTGTTATAGGAGAGCTAGTGGTCAGAAGCGATGTGGAATTACCTGGGGCGACAGGAGGTTTTAGTGTAGATACAAAAGGTGGAATAACTGAGCCAGGTACAGAAACAGTCATAGGATTTCTTGTAATCTCTGTAAGGTTATCTTTCCCAGTTGTACTTGAAAAAGGTGGTATGGACTTTGTGGATCCAGAAGGTTTAGGACTACTTATCCCAGGTGGGAAAGCTGATGGCTTTTGACTAGTTCTTGAGCTGGTAGGAAAGGTCTTGGTGGAGGTAGTGGTAGTTTGAGATGGAACAGTTGGAGCTATAAATGTAATAGACAAAGGAACTGTTTAATTTGATGCTACTATATCTAATGGCAATCATTATGAAGAAATGATAATATTGAAAGAATTCTCCTATGGAAGAAACTACACAGGGCCTACAAACTGAATTGTTTCAGCAGAATTTTTATTCCAGGTTGTACATCACTCTAAGACAAAAGAGGGAATTGATTTAGTGTAAGGGATGGATTGCTCTCTCACAAACCACCAATGAATTGGGTAAAATTAGAAGCCAGTCTCTTTCTAACTCCCCCACCACATTTCTATATTAGATTATCTTTGAGAAATAATTATGCCTGTCCCCATCCTAAAGAAAAGAGAATTTCTCTTAACCCTTGGGAATGCTCTGCCTCATAGCACCGGTGTGTGTGTGTATGTGTGATGATGCTTCAAGGTGGGGAAATGTAGTCTCTCCAAGCACCAATATCTTTGTCAATGAAGCATGGTAGATCACATCCATGGCAACAATTATATTAGGAACTGGGAGAAAATATCATTTTGAAATGGGAACAGCTAGATGCAACTTATAGCTGCTTCAACTGTAGTCAGGGGATGAGACAGATAATATCTTGAAGACGTGGCACATAAACTACAGGACATGGTTGTGCTGAAGTTAGAAGGATGGACCTTTTGTTTAATGTGCTTCAGCAATCTCTGTAATTCCTACATCTATAAATTTCATTTGCATCATATAAGACATGAAGAGAGCATTCCCAACATACTCGCCAAAGGTGTGACATCTATCGAGATCAGTGTGCTTGCTTCTTCCAGGGTACTGATGTCGGTGGCAACGGCCTGTGCAAACCGGAAAGGGGGTGTTAGCCTTTCAAACACATGTGCCAGTTCTATCAGTCTATTAAAAAAGGCAACATAATAATTTGGATCTAGTTACATGTGGCAGAGATGGTGGTTGTACTGCCCCCATCCATGTGCAAGACCTGGGCATTACAAAAGAGACTTGCTGACAGCATGCTTATGAATATGGAGGCCAATGCTTCTCTCGTTTATCCAGTCACTGTTTTGCACAGCCCCTGCAGTAATGTGATTCTACTGCATGCAGTGGGAATATAATGTTCATTTCATGATTCAATCTATTGAGAAGGTGGATATTTAAAACCAAATGTGGTTCAACAAAAGGTTGACAAATAATATTTCTGGTTTTTTTTAACAATGAGGTAATTTTTTTTTACAATAGCATATGAACTGAATAATGACGCTTTTTATTAGACCAATGCAAAGCTTTAATTTGGAGCTTCAATCAGAACACGAATCAAATGCTGCTCCTTTCAAATAAGTTCAGAAAACTGAATTGATATCATTCACGTGTCAGATCAAATCAAATAGATTTCTGAATTGTCAAACTGAATTAGAGCTGATCCACATTTCCTTCCTATTTATTACAATTCTAACAGCTAAAATAAGGAGCCAGGATGGTGCAGTGGTTAAAAAGCAGCACTGCAGCCTGTTTTTGCTGACTGCCATCTGCCATTAGCCATCAAAAGTTCAGCAGTTTGATCCTGACTGGCTCAAGGTTGACTCGGCCTTCCATCCTTCCGATGTCAGTAAAATGAGGACCCAGATTGTTGGGAGCAATATGCTGACTGTGTGAATCGCTTAGAGAGTGCTGTAAAGCACTGTTAAGCGGTATATAAGTCTAAATAATAAATAAAATGAAGCTTGATCATATTCTGCAGAAAGAAGTAAGAAATAGAAATCTTCACCATGTAGTTTAATTGTTTTTAGAAATGCATGTGATAAAAGTATTTTTGTTTGCTCTGTTTTGTTTTGACTATCTAACAGCATTTAAATCCTTACTGGACTTGTACTAGAATTGTACCATGTGTGTTTTTTAATCAATAATATAAGGATTTTAGCCTTTAAAAAAAACTTTAAAACTTCAGCTAATCATTAACATTGGAGTAAAAAACTCAATGATAGAAGAATATCAAACATTAATGTTTCCTGCAGAGTCTTTGTTATTTAAAATATTTGCACACATCTGCATACAATAGAATCATATTATTTACTCACAATGTGGTCAAAGTTTAATTCCACTCAGAAAATCTACATTAAAGAATATTAGATAATTAGATTGTTGAAAAATAAAGCTACCTGGTATATAAATTGCATTACACTTTAAAGTGGTTTGTTTGGTTTTGATTTAGTGCATTGTGTTAATGGCTGTCAGATTATCTTCCTCTGTCAAGTTATAGTCTTTTATCTATTTTAAATCAATTATTTTGAAGTGACAGGTAATAATGAGAGAGACAGTAAGGACAGCAACTCAAGACAACAGTGTCATCTGGAAGCCTCAAACTAAACAGAAATGTACATTAATTTTAGGAAAAAATACTTACCAGAAGTGTAATATGAGACGATACATTCAGAACCTCAGTGGTTTGGATAAATCCTTCTGCAGTAACTCTGAAATCTGAACTGTTTTGTATTCTGTATTTGATATCTGGATTGATTTTCTAAAAGCAGTGAATAAAGATCTACATCAGGTTCTTACCAAACAAACGGCTTCACTAAGTAAACTCTGTTTTTAAGAATTGATTACGTAGTGAGCATCCTAAGTAATGTCCTAAATATGATCTAGATTACTTATCTGACTTTCCTGCTACCTGGTTCCCCCCAAAATGTAGAGGTTTGATTCTCATAACCCCCCCCAGGCAGCATTCACAGCTTGTTTTAGAGAAGGGGTCCCCAACCCCCAGTCTGTGGACCAGAATCAGTTTATAACATGCCAGAAACTGGGTCGTGCAAACAAGTGAAGCCCCATCTACAGGATGCAGGCAGCACACGAAGCTACGCCCCCTTCACGCTGCAGAAAAAACTCTCTCCACAGAACTGGTCCCCAATGCCCAAAAGGTTGGGGGCCACTGATTTAGAGAACTGACATCTTTCTGATCATTTGAGCGCAATTCCATCCTGTTTCACAAAAGGCCCTTCCAGTGGAACTATGATTGGTAATACTTGCCCCTGTGACCCCACCTGTGTAGTGGAGTTTGCTTGAGAAGCTGAGCTGATTAACAATTAGCTTAGCTCCCACTCTAGAGGATATACTGTTAAAATTTTGCATTGTAGGAATGTCCGCTTTGTCCTACCCTTCGGCTCCTGAAATTTTTCCTTATCTCTTGAAAGGGACCACAGTGCTTTTTCGCCCTCTCTCTTCTTGAGGTACATTTGGTGGAGCAACATATGTGTGGGAGCCGTGGTGGCAGAGGTTAAATGCAGCATTGCAGGTTATTTCAGCTCACGGTCAGGAGTACGACCTTCACTGGCTCGAGGTTGACTCAGCCTTCTATCCTTCTAAGGTTGATAAAATGGGGACCCAGATTGTTGAGGGCAACAAACCACTTAAGAGAGTGCTGTAAAGCACTATGAAGCAATAGTCTAAGGGCTATTGCTATATGTGTTCCCCTTGTTTGATTACCAAGGTTAATTTTCCTTCTCATTCACCATAAAGCAAGCACAGTGAGAAAATAGCCAGGCTGACCACGTCTGCCATTTTTTTCCTGTGCCCACATTTCTGACCAGGATGTCTTTCTTATCCTCCCCCTTTTTAATCTTCCTAAGTGACAAATTCAAAAGTCAGCACAAAACTGCCGTAGAGATAAAAAGATTTGACAAGTACCAGAATAAAAATGCATCACTGGAAAAGATCTGAAGTATAACCCTCTACCTCAATATATGTTTCTCAACTCAATCTCACACAGAAACTGACTTCATAATTGTTATTTTAACAGTGTTTGCTCCCTGTGATATTCAACAGATCCTGAAATGACTGACATCTGGCAAGAAGTCTTCATCGGCTGCAAAGATCTGCAGGGGTTCGGACGATGTGTTGGCTTTCATGATCAATGTCTTTGCAGGCTGGTTCACGGAACCTCTTCCCAGGTAAATGGCTTCCTCAAAGTAGGGGCGATTATCATTTTTCCGTACAACATCAATTTTCACCATCGTCTGAGAATATCTAAATGGATTGTTTTCTTGGGAAGCCTGGAGAAAGAGAGAGTGAGAGGCACAGATATCTATTAAGGGCTGAAATGTAAAATTATAATGGAAGGTAAATGAGTTTCTCGAGAAAATAGGTGGGTAAAGGTAGCATATCAAAAGGAGCCTCCCAAGGATGTGGGAAGGAATAGCAAGAGGGACTGTGAGGAAGGACTTAGGGACCCCCCCCCACTTCCATACCATCACATTCCTTACCCTGAGCACACTCCACTTCAATAATAATATTTAATTGGTTATTAGCCCATTATAAAAACCATCAGAGATATCAGAGTAGGTGTTGGCCTTAATTGGATCATGTTAATTTGTTTCCTTGTGTGTGACAGCAGGATGTGCCAAGAATTTAGAGCTGACATGATCTTCTCAGAAGTTTCAGAAAACAGCAAGTTCTAAATTTTATTTCTCTTGGATCTAATTAATAGGCATGACATCTATTTCTCATTGCTTAACTAAACCTTGCCCGATCATGTGTCCTCTAGATCAGAGGTCTTCAACCTTGGTCCCTTTAAGGCTTGTGGACTTTAATTCCCAGAATTCCTCAGCCAGCTATACTTGCTGAGCAATTCTGGGAGTTGAAGTCCACAAGCCTTCAAGGGACCAAGGTTGGAGACCTTTGATCTAGATGTATTGGATTTTAACTGTCTCAATTTCTAACCAACACAACCTGTGGCACCAGATTGGGAGTACTGACCTTCCTAATTAGGTCTTCCTGGCAAGCATATATTCAAGAGTCACATTTTATTAACAACATACTAAAATTATCAGGAGTCTTACCACGATATATAACATGAATGTCTTCAGGGTTTCTGCAGGCTGGGTCATGGTGATGTTTCCAGAATCTCCGTTGATTGAAAATGTGCCATTATCATTTCCTAAGCACAATTGGAAAAAGAAAATACTTTGCATGCACGATTACTGCCAAAAAAAAGTAGGATGAAGCTTCCTGACTATGTCATGCACAAGATTGTGAGATTGTACATTAGATATCCTCCTTGTTAGCAGTAAACCCAGTGCAGTTCCAAGACAGGCAAAGAGTCCCTGTTTTTCATGTTAGGGTTTTATATTTTATTTGGTAGCTATTTCACTCTTATCTTTATTGTAAGGTACCCAAAGAACCTAATATTATAGAATGGCCAATTATTTATTCCTTCAAAGTCTTTTTATCAAAGTCTATCTTACTTCTATCCTGGTTTGGAAAAATGGCGGCAATGCAAGTTTTTTTTAAAATGGGGGCCTTCAGCAATTTCTCTTTTTCTATATAATTGGGGCATCCTTGTTAAAAATGAGATGACTCAGATTCTATCACATTCATTGCTGCATTTAGGGGCAAGTAACTAATGTTGGGGTCTATTTTCAACCTCTAAAGACCAAATCCTTCAAAAAATATGCTGAAATCATACAGTGGAATCCAGTCATTTGATTAATAAAGTTCAACAGTCCGATTTGGGGACATTTAGAGGAAGGGATTTAAGGATTTTTATGGGGATAGTCTGATGTATAATATAATTCAAGAAGTTGAATTAAAAATCTTTCCTTATTTTATACTTGGGAAACTATATATATCTTGTCTGTATGGAGAATATACAGTATGTAGAATATATGTGGAAATGTAGCACTATTATTAAATAATTTCTTCATTAAGCCCATGAATCTGGATTACACTTGAACATTTCAAGTCTAGAAAATCAGTAGCTAATATAATTGCTTTAAGGATGTTTTTAATCTACTCACTAGCAGCAATTTCATATACTATTTTTGCATTCAAACTTTTATCCCCATCAACAGCGTAGAGCGGTCCTGGTTCCAAGATCAGTGGCCCACTCTGCAATGACAATAAAGCAAATCCTTTACTTTACATATGGTTCCATATGTTCATTTTATTTATTTATCAGATTCAGAACTTACCCCAGGACTGTGTGCTCCTCTGTAAGCCGCAAGCAAGAGGCAGGTCTTCAGACATTTCTGAAAGGCTAGGAGTCTGGAGGCTTGCCTTGCCTCTGGGGGAAGACTGTTCCAAAGGTCAGGGGCAACAGTCGATAAGGCTCTCTTCCTGCACCCTGACAGTTAAAATTCTGCAACATACCCTCACTGCCTTAACAGGTGGGAAAAGATTTAATGATGCATTATAAATTTGGCTTTAAACTAGAATTAGAAGAGTGATCCCCAACATTTTGGGCATCAGGGATCGGTTCTGTTTAGAAAGATTTTTCTGTGGACCAGAGAGGGAGTGGCTTTGTGTGCTCCCTGCATTCCATGAATGGAGCTTGGCTTGTTTGCGTGGCCTAGTTGCTGGCATGCTGTGGACCGGTGCTGGTCCACGGACAGGGAGTTGGGGACCTCTGCCATAGAATATTTCATGAAACAAGACAGCCCAATTACATAATTTCACAGCGAGAAAGCAACTCTATTTCCTGACTCTTAAGAAGCATGTAGCCTTTGAGGATTCTATCTTCAGCCTCTGTTCTTTCATGTCAACTTTCTCTGCCACCTCCTGGTCCGTTCATCCCTGCTTTCCGTCTTGTCAAAGGGACACCATCAAATAGGTACCCTACTCTGAACCTACTGGTCTGAATGCTACAAAAAACCTCAAAAAAGTTATGGGCTCACAAGCAAGAATTCATCTTGGCCTCCTGATGAACTAATCCAGAGAGAAAGAGAACAACAACCACAAAAAAGCAACCAGCTCTCAGATGGTGTTGCATTAGTTGAATTGTACATGATGGAAATATTCTGTGTTCATTAGGTTGTTGCCCTCTTTGGATTCTGGGTTCAACCAAGCAGGCTGAGTACCTGGGCCGAAGACTTGGCACTGCTATAACTTGAATCCTTGGAGGTTAAATGAAAAGAGCAACACAAGCTCAAGGAGAAGCAAACCAAAATTAAACAAGGCAACTTTGGGTAGAGTCCCAGTCGAAGGATCTTGTTAACATACCACTTCTTCTGAAAGATTGACTTTGCTGGTGTAGCCAAGACTGATACACACTTTGCCACCTCCAATGGCAGTGCATGGCTGAAACCAGGGAGGTCTGAGATCAGGCTGTATAATCCATATGGATATTGTGGCTGTGGCTGTGTGTGTCCCTGCTGCACCAGCATTTCCATCCTATGCAATAGAAAAATAAAGGAGAACAAATTGGAGAAAGTTCATCAGCTAAAAAGTATCTTGAAGTATTAGATCAATTACTTCTAGTACATTTGCAAAAACCAACAGGATAGATGATGATTCAAGAAATGGCACTGTTTATACCCCCTCTTCTGTAAAAGGGCCTCATGTGATCCATGGTGTGAATGCCCAGTTCTACAATAACCATCTTCCAATGGGGAAATGATTCCTGTTTCAAGACACTTAAGCTAAACCCCTCAGAACTGACAGATGTCATGATTGGCAGCTTCAGCTTCATTTGTGAAAACAGAAGGAAAATTAAGTAGATGATAGAACATGCAGATATTTTGTCTGCAATAAAACTTACCATGGCCCTTAAAGTAAACCCCATAAAATTAACTGCTTCATAATCCAGGACTTGATGCAAATAAATTTGTGGGTTGTTAATTCCTCGTATATTGAAATATTTCATTGCTTCCTATCAGTTAACAAGAAAGAGAGAATGCCAATTTTAATTACAGATATAGGAAATAATACAGGACACATTCGATTCTGTGCTAAGTATATGTTTGTCATCTTATTTCCAATCTCGTAAAAAGTGAATCATGGAGATTCTACTGTTTTTCTTTCCTTCTATAGAATAAATATAATAGTTCATATATTGATGAGTTCTTTTAATCTTTTTAAAATGACAGTTTCCATTTTGTCTGCTGAGAGACATCATTAATTATACTGATTAGTAGAATAGTACAGGACAGGAAATACATTGGACGGAGAAACTGTCCAATGCAAATTCATTTCACAGTTGGACTTCTCTTAATTTATCAGGGAAAAATAACCTACTCTCTTCCAAAAAAACTCCACCTTATTTCATGGCTGAATGCTCTTATTGACACACTCCATGATTTGTCTAACATGACCTTTCCGTAGATTAAACCTGTTTTCAGTTGAGAAATGCTTCTTTTTACTTCCACTTCGTGGAGAAAGAAAACACTCAGGTGAACAGTGTGATACTGTTCTATTAAACCATTTGGCCTGAGACAGATTTTTAGGACTGATCCCTAACTTCTCCAGTCTACGCAGAAAGTGATTCAATCTTCAGAGAAGAGATATAAATTCTACCAATAAATGCTCCATCTTACACATTGGTAAAAAGAATCAGAACACTAAATACAAACTGGGTGGATACAACTTCGAAGACAACCCTCACTCCGTCAAAGACCTAGGAGTACTCATCTCAAAAGATCAAAGCCCCAGAGCTCACTGCAACAGCATTGCCAAAAAAGCATTAAGAGTTGTCAATCTAATTTTGAGAAGCTTCTTTTCCAGTAATATTGAACTACAAACCAAGGCATATAAAATCTTTGCCCGACCAATTCTCGAATACAACTCATCTGCTTGGAATCCATACTGTTTAACAGACATTACTACAATTGAATAAGTCCAGAGGTATTTTACTAGAAGATTACTCCATTCCTCAGTCTGTAATAGAATACCTTATGCCACCAGGCTTGAAATTCTGGACCTAGAAAGCCTGGAGCTACACTGCCTATGGCCTGATCTAAGCTTAGTACACAAAATTGTCTGTTACAATGTTTTACCTACGAACAAATACTTCAGTTTCAACCACAATAATACACGAGCTAACAACAGATACAAAGTGAACCGATCCAGACTTGATTGCAGAAAATATGACTTCAGTAACAGAGTGGTAATGCCTGGATCTCACCATCTGAAGATGTTGTTACATCCTCAAACCCCAATAAATGTAACCTTAAACTGTCTACAGTGAATCTCACTCCATTTTAAGAGGTCTGTAAAAGGGGCGTGCATAAGTGTACTAGTGTGCCTACCATCCTTGTCCTACTGTCCCCATTTATTTGTACTCATTTATATGTTTATATAATATGTTTTTACTTATACTTGCTCTTTATTGTTGTTGTTTTTTCTCATCTATGCTTGACTAAAAAAATAAATAAAATAAAAATAAATAAAATAAAATAAAGAGAGAAGCAATGTGTGTCCTGCTTTGGAAGATCGCTTGTCAGAAAGAAGTTTAACCTTGATCTAGTTGAATTTATATTCCTTATCCAAGAGTTCAGTTGAACTATATACTAACTGGTGAATTTCCTTCAAGGCTGTAGAACAACATATCAAGGTCATCATCAGTAGCAGTTACATTTGCCAGAGGTACCACAGTTGTGTTCACTTTTGTATCCTGGAAAAGGAAAAAGTATCTTTAGATGTTTATTGGATTAATCTGCAGAAACACACATACACACAAACCATTCTCTTGACACCAAGGAGATCCGAATAGAATAGAATAGAATAGAATAGAATAGAATAGAATAGAATTCTTTATTGGCTAAATGTGATTGGATCCACAAGGAATTTGTCTCCGGTGCATATGCTCTCAATGTACATATAATCTACAAGTGATAAATTATGACCATAATCATAAAATACATTCATCATGTCATAAGATACATTCTTGTGATAGGCATAGAACAGTCATAGAATTCTAAATAAACAATCTACAAGTCATACTACAGTCATACTAAATAAAACAACTACTATAGATTGTAGGATACAAGCAACAAAGTTACGGTAATTGTCATACAAATAACAAAATAGGCAATAGGAAAGATGAAAAGGACAATAGTGAAACAGTCCTACTCGGTAGTGTTTAGCTGTTAAAATGCAGTTAAGAAAAGCAAAAAAGAGCAATGAATTCAGGACAAAATTAGACCTGATCTTAACTTCATTAATCACAATCCACATGAGGTAAATAGCACCCAGGAAGTGGCTTGAGCAGTCTCAAAAAAATTATTGGGTGGTAAAAAGTTGGTCTTTTTCTATTTCAGAAAAAAAATTGCTACATTGATTTACATTTTAGGAAAATTTCCATTAACACCATGAACCTGTTCAAGCTTCAACTTGCTGATTGAAACAACAAAGATGCCATCAGATGTGCTTTGATTCTGTAAATTCAGTCTCTTAATCAACTGAGAGCCAAAATTCAGTTTCCAAAAGAGCTAAGTTTCATCTACAATTACTACAATCTACTTTTTCCACAATACCATTATTTTAACCTTAACATGATTTTACTGATCAGTCATGGAACTGAATGACTGGATGGGTTTTCAAATCCAATACTATTTCAGGCCCGCTCTGTAACCAAGATAAAGTATCAGCCTCTTAATACTCAGCACTTCAAATAAACAAGTATTACTTATTTATAATGTAATCCTGTTATAAAAGAAATGTTAGCAAAACAGACATTGGGTATGTGAAAATTTGTTATACACAGAGGGAAATCTGAATCTTGATTTATAATTGCAATAAACATGTCAAAAGCATTTTAGAAAGTAAGCGGTATGAAGCTCTGTTAAAAATAAATCTGGAAACATTATTTAATGTTTTGAATTATTGTGCCTCCTTCAATCAATGGTGGAACTGGTTGCACTTCAGTAAACTGATTTATAATAAAGAAAGGCATTAACCTTGTTCCATATTTTATTTAATTTGGTGTAGAATTCTTTTTAAGGACTTTTTAAATTGTATTCACCTATCAGTAGATTGCATATTTTGGCAGAAGCATTTCTCTAGCCTGATTTTGATTACTCCGGAGCAGTTTTGGAGGATGGTGAAGGCAGTTAGGCAGGCAGGCAGCAAAGA
>JANHFO010005581.1:74487-86142 GCA_032468095.1 Pareas carinatus | reverse complement strand
TTCTCTATTCCTAACTGTTATTCTAAGTTATACCCATCTGTTGTTTCCCTTCTTCTTCTAACTTCTCTTCTTACTGTTATTTTTCTTCTTCTACCTCCTGCTCTTCTTTTGTTTCCTTCAATCTTTTCCTTCCTATCTTAGTTTTCATCTAGTCCCATTTTCAGCTTAAAAACAAATTAGTCATTCTGCATCGTCCATCTTTTCATCCGATCATCATTTCATTAACATTTCATACCTTTTTTTCTTACTTTCTCACTTTATGAGGGTATTACATTTTTTTATTACTTATCATACATTTCAGATCCAAAATAACTCTTATAGTTTCATCTGATTTAGCGTGGGTGTTGGGTTTTATATACATAATTCAGATCTATATTAATTTATTTAATATTCAGCATCTTAAATATATATTTAATAGACATTTGATATAACTTCCTTCATTCCCACTTCACCCACCTTTCCACTCTTACTTCTAATTATTAACCTATACCTCTCCTTACCAATACTTCTTCCTCCAACACCTCTAAAAATCAAATTTCTTTTATCTTGCTATATATCTCTGAATTCGGCTTCTCCCTCTTACATCCCCATCTTGTAGTGTCTTTCCACTTAACTTCTTTCCCCACTTTTTTCTGCTTGGTCACTCCCATTTTTCCCCCGGATCTTTTTCTGCTCCCTTTCCACTGCAATAGCCACTTTTTTTACCCCAACGGCCCATATTATCATAATACATTTTTCTCTTACTGTCCTTGGAAGCATTAATTAATTTCTCCTTCTTTTTATTTTTTAATAGCATGGTCTCTTTCTTTCTTAATTTCTGGTTTCTATTCCATTTCTTCAGTTCTCACCTTCTTCTCAATTGTTCTGCTATTTTTTCCACTTCTAAAGGTCTTTTTAAAACTTTCAAAGTTTTTATCTTTCTTTTTTGATCATAACACTGCAGCCATAGCTTAAGCAATTCAAGCGTTTCGTCCATGCATGCCTGGAGCTTACTATCATTACTGTCCTGTAGCACCTCGCCTTCCGCTGACTCCATCTTGCCACGTCTTCCCCCCCCCTTTATAATATTAAATCCAGTCTTTTTTAATCTAATAGTAATACTCCAAATCCGTTTAACCAACTGTTTATAAATCCAAATTTTAATCCCGATAAGTCATTCTTCTAGTGTCCAAATTTTTAAAGTCTTTTTCTTTTCTTTTTTCTTTTTTCCCTCTGCTCCAGCCACGCACTTTTAAAATCTGTCACAGACCTTTATAATACCACCACACAATCCAACCGAACTCTGAATCATAAAATCAATTTAATCCATTAAATTCACCGAAAGAAAGAGTTGAAGTTTTTTTCACCTTGCCAATGTCCTCCATTTTAAGGTTTCTCTGAACTTCCTTCACTGCTTAGTTCCCCGTTGATTTGATTTGCCTCCTTTTATTTTTCTGGGGGAAAACCTCTTACTTTCTTCTTTTAATCGGGCCAACAGCGTTTTTATTTTGTGGAGTATATTCATAAACTGCTTCTTCTCACCGGACTAGATGGTTTTTTCATTCTTTGCTTCCGAGTTGGTTCCGTGTTGTTCACGGGGTTCCAGGCTTCCTTCTTAATGGCGCCGAAACGCCTTTTGTACCTGACGGGGAAAGGGAATAAGGCATGTTCAAACACGCTGGCTTCCGTCCTGCGAGCGCCCCTGACTAGCTTCCTTCTTCGGACACCTCTCTGGGGTGTCCATAGGCACACTGGGTGCCCCCAATTAGGGGAAACAAGACTTCAGCTTCCGGGAGACCCCGGTCATCTCGTCTTCATCGAAGGAAGCCGGAACTGGAAGTCCAGGAATATAGAATGCTTGTGTGTCATGGCGCCCGCCTACAAATCTTAGACATTTGTGCACTTTCCAAAGGGCTCTTTTCGAAAAATTTCCAGCCCTACTGTAGTTCAGTATAGTCTTAGAAGTTACTTTATTTACATTTTATTTCCAGAGAGCCCTTAATCAACCTCACAGTCAAAATCAAGTATTTCCAATGATTGTTCTAGTATTAATATCTTTATGCATAAAAAGACAAATAAGCAAACTGACACTGTAGGAAAAATACTTAATTTGGGATATGTTCAGTTCAGTTCCCTTTCATCAAATGTATTCATTCTCCTGCTTTTCACATTTCCAAAAATTATATGATAGCTTCCCCAGACTTAAAAATGGTTTTAAAGTATTTATATTAATGTTCTGTAGTTTATTAGAACATTGCTTGTTCTAATTGTTCCTCTCTAACCTTTAAAATCCTAAAGGTTTTGTAAATGGATCTGCAGTTTTCGTATCAATATGCTAATGTTGCACATGTTCTTACTTGCTTGAAGAATCATAATGTGAATTAATGAATTAGCCATATAATTTATCCCAAATAATTCTGTAGAAAAAATTTCACTTAGTTCTGTTTTATATTTGAAAGGTTGATAAGGATTTTATTCCTGGACTTATGTACATCCGAGACAATGAAGCTACCTCAGAAGAATTTGAAGCCATGAGCCTGCCATTTACAGTGCCAAATGCTAGTGGCCAAGATATTCAGCTCAGTTCCAAATACACCCATATTACGCTGGATAATCGAACAGAATATGTGAGACTTGCAATAAACTACAGGTTGGTAAAGTAGTCAAATATATAAGTGATAATTAGTTCACTGTTGGATTTGTGCAGTAATATTTGTCCCTCTTGAGATGAAATCAAGCAAAGAGAGCATGTGATAGAGTGAGATGATAATGGTTAGGAATTCTGCTAATTTGAAAAAACTGAAAAACTCAATACTACTTTGTATTGTCTTCAGTGTCAGTGATCTTATGTTCATTCACCTATTTTTTTTACAAAAAAATTCTCTAGGCTTTCTAAAGCAAATTATGGAAGATGTGCAGATACCTCTTCCTGTCTTCCCCTATGATTATGATGCAATGATATTTCTCTTACTAACAAATATATGGTGGGGTGATTTTTTTGGCAGATTACATGAATTTGATGACCAAGTGGCTGCCGTTCGAGAAGGAATGGCCCGGGTTGTACCTGTTCCTCTTCTATCTCTATTCACAGGATATGAACTGGAAACTATGGTTTGTATACACAGTTTTTGTTGAATCAGAATGCATATTTGTACTTCAAAGATTTATAACTATTCAAAATAGAAGCATAAGAGTAGGCTATGTCTCATTATTTGCTAAGGTTAGGTTTGGCTGAGTTACATAACAGCAATACTGAAGAAATAAGACAGCTACTTTGTGCTTTAATAATATTTAAAATCTAAATTTACAGTTTGGACTTGTATGCGAAACACAACTAGCTACTTCTATATCATAGGGAGATGTGCGAAAAATTATTACTGACTCTTTGTTTTCTGTCCACATGTTGATGAAGGATAGGTGTGTATCTCTGATAGTTTTCCAGTTTAATAATAGCAACAATGACTTATTCCCTATCTTAAATTATTCTGATCAAGTTAAAAAAAATAATGGTGGATCTTTCATAAAGGAAGGCTAAATTCTATTTAGTCTAAGCACTGAGGCCAGTCAGTCTTCTGTAATCTGGAAATCCTTCAAATGTGCAGTCTTAAATTTTCAGGATTCTCAGTAATGGCAGTTATTTCCCTCTCCTCTCCATATTTCCTTTGATTCTTTTCCCATATAAACACCATGTTTATTTCATTGTCTTTGCTATGTATGTGCACATTCTCTTTTCTTTCTGTCTATTGAAGATGCAAGAGTGAGCGATACAACTCGTTATTATTATTTTTAGTCAGCTGTCTTTTAGTTGCCTTTTCTCCTGTAGTTTTCTTGTGCAGAATTATTTTGGGTTTTGGTGCCCAAGTTATAATGGATTTTTCTGTCCTCTGGTTCCAAACTTTGGATCTGTCTTTTTTATAGCAATTGAGAGATAATTAACCCTCACATGAGGGAACAAAGCAAAAGGACATTAGTGCATCTATTTTAATATGCAAAGAGCATCATATTTCAAAATGCACCTGAGAATTCAGTAATCTCTAATAGTAGCATTTTAAAAATACATTCCTAGTTTTCAAGCTATCATGAGAATAAAAGCTAAGTTTCTTCTTTCGTCTCCTTTCAGGTGTGTGGGAGTCCAGATATTCCTCTCCATCTTTTGAAATCTGTGGCTACGTACAAAGGGATTGAACCCAGCGCTTCTCTCATTCAGTGGTTCTGGGAGGTGATGGAGTCCTTCTCTAACACAGAACGGTCTCTGTTTTTGCGCTTCGTGTGGGGCAGGACGAGACTTCCCAGAACCATTGCAGATTTCAGAGGCAGAGATTTTGTCATCCAGGTAAGACTGGGAGAGCTTCAGGACAGCACAGTATCTCATCCAATGTAGGAAATGTTTATGTATGAATGGAGCATTGAAACAAAACTGGAAGCTTACAGTTAAATGCTTGTTCTTGTTAGATGTTTCTTTGAATATCTCCAGTTCTTAATTTTTTCTTGTCATGATTTCTCCTACGTTGTTTTTTTTGGATACAAACAAAATGATTCTGAAAGTAATTCACTTGTACATTTATTTGTCACTGATGGAAAGTAAGATTTTTCTTTTCTTCTTTATAATTATTCTGCTGAATAGTGATGTACTTTAAATGAGAAACAGTTGTTTAGTTTCAGGAGATTAAAACAAAACTCTTAACAATGGCATATTTAAATGTTTGTGACTGAAATCAGCCTCTATCAAATTGTGAGGTGGGGTGTGTGTGTCTGGGTAAGAAAAGATTTAATATTCTTCCACAAGAAAGTTTTCTAAAATAGTCTGTGGAGTCTTAAGGAAGACAATGTAACTTAATTTTACAAACATCCATTCAGCAGTCTTCAGATGCAACAAACAAGATTTTAGTTCAGGTTTCACCAAGCAACAGACAAAGTTCTTTTTTAAAAAAAAGATTTCCTGACAATTGAAGTAATCAATATAATTGACGTCATTTACATCATTTATGTCATTTGGGTAATTAGGTAAATGGCATAAATTGCTGCAAATTATGTTAGTTACTTCAATTATGCAAATTTGAATTTAATGGATGTTTGGTTTTGACATTACTTTCCCAAATTCATGCATAAAATTGAGGTTTTACTGTAAAACACATGGATGGCGTTCCAGTGGCACAAAGCTCTAACCATAACAGCTCACTGTTCAGTCTAAGAGGGCTCCTTATATGTAACTGTTAGTCATAAGCATTGGCCCAAAATGTGCAAAAAATACTTAACTAAAACTTGCATGGCACTGTCAAACATATACATATCTCCTTTGCACAATGTTTCTGCCATTAAATTACCATTACGTGCATAGCAACTTGAGATACAGCTTCAAAATTAGTTATTTGACTTGGAAGAAAGCAATAAACCAGGGGCCCACTACTTTCTGTGGTTCTTTCCTAGGAGCAGGACTATCTTATCTAGAGATAACTTTGATTTTTCTGGACAGATGACTGCTTTGAATTTTGTGCCGTGCAAACGACATTCAGTGAAATTGTTACCCTTTTCTTTCCCCCCCTCCTCACAGGTTCTGGATAAATACAACCCTCCAGACCATTTTCTTCCTGAGTCCTACACATGCTTTTTTCTGCTGAAGCTTCCTAGGTATTCTTGCAAGCAGGTTCTAGAAGAGAAACTGAAATATGCCATCCATTTCTGTAAATCCATAGACACGGATGACTACGCTCGAATAGCATTGACAGGAGAGCCAACTGCTGATGACAGCAGTGATGATTCTGACAATGAAGATGCCGATTCTTTTGCTTCGGACTCCACACAAGACTATCTAACTGGCCATTGAGATGGGAAGCCCCTTGCCAGAGACAATGCTGCAGCCCTGGAACAGAGTGCCACAAAATAGCTTTGATGCAACGGGTCACAGTCCAAAGGCATGCAACTAGAGAAATACTAATCATTACTAAACAAGGAGTACGTGGTACTCATTGTAGGAATAATGGCAGATAATGGAAATAACTCTAGCACTTGAGGGTGCCATACATGGGCATTGAACGTCTGTTTTGATGGCTGGAGATTCCTTTCATCCTCTTTATGCTGCACTGCAGATAGAACTTGGTGTTTACTGATGTGTTGTAAATGTTTATAAAACATTGGTAGTGTGGAATTTAAAAAAAACCCTGAAATTATTTTAAATTGTCAGTGCAATAGATTTTTTTTCTTCAAAATTAAGTGTTGTGTTCTTTGCATCTTCTTGATTGTATATTGGAACTCCTGTGCAATTACTGAATAGTATTATAAATATTTCAATTAACTTTAATAGTTGTTTTGGTTATTAAAAACTTTTTTGAACGCTGTTATCAGTATTCATTGTATTCTAGTCAACGAGCTGTCCGATTAACTAGCCAACAACTTAATAAGCTTACCATCTTTCAATTTCCTGTAATATCCTGTCTTCCCCCCCCTCTTTCTGAATAGCAGGATTCTTAACATAAGATATAAAACCTACATAATTGTGCCATGGCCATGTCAAATTATAATTTCTCTCTCAATAAAACAACCCTCACTACCCACGGATCACTTAATAGGGCTTTTACTGGTGAGAAATCTTTCCAGGAATTCCCAGCTTCTAAAATAGCATTGTGGATGCAATAAAGAAGTGTTGCTCTACTAAATTTCAAGGCTTAGATATCCTAGAGTTTATTTCTGAATTAGTTAAAAAGAAAAAAAGTGAAATTTTTGAGTGAAATTTGATTCCTGGTGATTTGGGTGGGTGTACCTGTACAGCTCTCTTGGCATGCTACAGAAGTGATTCGCCATTGCTTCCAGGACATATTTTTAGCTTTGTAAGTTGCAAAAAGTCTGTACTTCTCTAACCAGTCCTTGAGGTTTAGCTATGAGCAAGGAAATCTCCCATCTTGTTTACCTCTATTGTTGCTGTAATTGCTTTTACGCATCTAAATAATTCGCTGTTCTTATTCCAAGCCTACCTCCTTCAAGAAAATTTATACTTCCAAATTAGCATGTTTATCCTAATTATACTTCAGCAAGAGTTTTTGAGGTGAGTAAGATCTGATTTTATATATATTTTCAATCTGCTGCATCATAGTCACATGACAAAATCACTGTGTAATCTAGATTTTTCTATTCTTTTCTATCCCATACAGCCCGTTTCAAAATATTCCTGGAAGACCTTTTGTCCTTAACTTTCTTAGAGCCTCAGATATACACTTTGTTTCTTAAGTTATATTTTCACTAATTATTCTTTTTAATTTTTAATCTCTGCATTGGAAATAAAATTAGGACTGCTATTCTGATGAACAATTGTTTCATTTAATTAGTATATAAAAATAAATTTAGATCAGGTGATGAATAACATACTAAGTGACATTAAGAGGTGCTTTAAAATGCAACATATGTTCAGTTTTAAGGGATTGATATGAATTTGACACTGCCTATGACAGTTCAACCATTTTCTGTCAAAGTCAATTTATACATTTTATTTATTATACTTCGAAAGAAACATTTATTAACTCAGAATGTGTATTTTTGGGTCAATTAGAACTCATGTTAACCAGAAAATGAAAATTGTCCCTTGATAGTAGTAGTAAATTGGCTTAATCTCAGAGCACATTTTAAATTTTAATTCAAAATGTTAAGTCAGAAGTTAGGTCAATTGACAAATTTCTGGTTTAATAATACATTCCTTGTTTTGTTCTTTCACTTCACAATGGGTTTCCAAAAAGCTCGTTTAAACCTCGCTAATCTCTGGCTATTCTTTGACTTGTTTTTCTATAGGATTAGTTTGTAAAAGTAGGTCCACTGTTTTCAAAACTAACACAACCCCCTACAATAAGGTTTTCATTAACAATCTTAGATTATGACATTCTATCTCATATTTTTCTATTTGACTAAGCAATGTGAGGCCTCTATTCATCGAAAGGGCAAATTCTTTTGGCTTTGCTTTTGTATTATCCTTAAAAAAACCCTGGCTCAGTTTCTGACTTACAAAGAAACTTTCCTTTCTCTTACATTTTCAGCACTGAAAAAGGCACATGACAAAGAATTTTTTACACAGTCAAGCATACGGAATTGAAAATTTTGGTGCTAATGCCAAATGAGATGTTAGAACTAGAATCAGTATTGCTAAATATTAGCCATAATGATAGTTACTTGCTGTGTTAACCCAAAGTTAAACCACAATTTCTGGGTTTCAAGAGAGGCCAACTGGAAAGGAGCATTCCAGACATACCAGAAACTAATAATTCACAACCCTTTATATAAGGCACGAATGTGTTTAGAATTCAGATGATTTATGATTTGACTTCCTGCTATTACAGGTAGCTAATTACGTATATGGCTTATGAGATTGACGATACAGGTCTAAGTTTCATTTGAAGTCTGTCTCTGAAGAGAGACAGTTGCATGTACTGTCACTGTCCAGAGAAGGGCAAAAGAGCAGACCTTACAAAGATAGTCTTAAAAATGTAATTATCGATTGCTTTTTGTGTCTGAGGGCAACTAATATGTACATATTAACTCACTGGTGAAAATGCTCACCTCAGTTTATATGAAAAAACAGGCCTGAAATCTTGGAAAATTATATAATTTACAATACTTCCTTCACGTGTCTTGCTTTCTCAGTTATAAGTGTTCCTTTGCTTGATTAGATATTGGTTTAGTAGAAGGATACTACTACCTGTTAACAGGTGTATTGAACCTCAGGTAGTCCTTGACTTACCACAGTTGGTTTAGTGACTGTTCAAAGTCACAATGCCATTGAAAAAAGTAACTTGTTTTTCACACAACCATTGTAGCTTCCTATGATCAGGTGATCCAAATTCAAATGGTTTTCAATTGACTCATATTTATAACAGTTGTAGTGTCCCAGGGTCCCGTGATCCCCTTTGGTGGATGAGCAGAGTTCACGGGGAAGCTAGATTTACTTTGTCATTGGGAAGTGTTAATTTTAGATTAAAAAAGAGAGAGTGCAGAAATTGGGTAGGTGAGTGACCAAGTGGGATCAGAAAAAATGTCACACTATTGTCAAAGCTATGCTTAAAATGGAAAATGTATTTTGCTTCCAATTCAGAACAAGGAATAGGAATATTCTACTGGAGTATTCGGAGGTGACTCCACCAACAGAACAGAATTTAAACAACTCAACATATTCCATATTTCATATTTTGTTAGAACAGTATTTGAAATTTTTTTAGGATTCTCGCCATGGGAAAAATAGAAAGTCAAGCCCCTTGTTTTTTTTACCATAGGATTGCAAACATCTAGTGTTGCAATTATCCTTAATGTTACCAACCAACTTTCAGACAAATTACCCAAACAGTAATTTTGTTTTAAAACTTTTAAAAACTCCCACTGTGTGGAAACAATTTTTTATTCTGGCACTTTAATATTCTAATTGAAAGGAATGTCGAGAAACTAAAGTTAGGATTCTTTTTTAAAACAACATGCTAAATTCCCTCATTACTTTCAAATCAGTTATATCCTCCAGGGCAAGCAGGTGAAAGTCACATAGCTGTTCAGAAACCAGTTAATTCAGTGAAATAAAGTCTTTCAAAATGTTTTAAAAATAAACAGTGCTTAGTATTATTTGCTTTAGTTGCCCGAGGTTTTGCTGAAGACATTATGTTTACAGGATTCCCATGATGTACAACTGAAATTCCCTAATCAAAATCTGAGCAGTTAGTGTGACAAATCTTTGTTGACTCCTGGTTATTACTGCATTGCTTTCAAATGCTTAGAGATTATATGATAAAGAGGTCTATGTTGTACTCTAAAATCTTCACAGATAATGATGGTACGTTGACTGGCTTGTAGTTGCTGAATCCTCTTTTCTCAGCTTTTTGATGATAGGTGATACAGGTTGTCCTTATTTAGCAACTGCTTTGATTAATGTTTGTAACTGTTCTCAGTTATACTATGGCGTAAAAGAAACATTGTAATCGATTCTTGCATTTATAAACATTGTAGATCTGTGAAGCAAAGAAAATCTGAAATAAGATCATAAAATCATGATGTTTCACTTAGTGACTCCTTTGCTTAACTACTGAGTTGCCAGTCTTAATTGTTGCTAAACAAGAACTCCTTGTATTTGTTCTCCATCGATTACCTGCCATTTCACTATCTCCAGACTTCTCAAAGGGAATACATGAAGGTTGGACAGTTAAGCAGCTAGCTTCTTTAGTACTGGAGGAGTTCTGATGGGATAAATAATTTTTTTGTTCTAGCAAAATGGTGAGTATCTCTGTATTTTCTTTATACCCATCTTCACTGAACAGCTGGTATCCTGATTCTTTTTCCTTTTATTTTGAACATGAAGATGCCCTTTTAGTTGTTCTTAGAATTCTTTTTTGGCTCCCTGTGAACTTTAATCTTTCAGAATTTCTTCAGTTCTCACTCTTTCTCTGTGTATATATACTTTTCGGATCATCTTTTTTCACATACACTTTTTCATTTTCTGTGCAGTCAGTGACTTGTTCCACTGTTTCCTTTCCCCTCCCTTTGGAAAAGAGAACAATTATGCCTTTGTAATTAATACCTCTCCGGAATAAGGGAAGTGAGAAATATTATATAGGGTCAGTTAGGAGTTAGCAACTGAGAAGAGCTATTGCATTCGAGAAGAGATGCTGCTCATGAGAATGTCAAACTGGCAGAGAAGAGAAGGAAAACACAGAAGCCCATAGAAAATGTGTGCCTAAGAAGACTTCCCATGGATTGATGAGAGGTTGTGTTGTAACTGTGAATCTGAATAGATAAAATTTATTTATTTATATATTACTTAGACTTATATGCCACTTCACAGTGTTTTACAGCACTCTCTAAGTGGTTTACACAGTCGGCATATTACTCCCAACAGTCTGGGTCCTCATTTTACCGACCTCGGAAGGATGGAAGGCTGAGTCAACCTTGAGCCAATGAGAATTGAACTGCTGTACTTGAAGGCTAATGGCAGATGGCAGCCTGCAGAAATAACCTGCAGTGCTGCTTTTAACCACTGCACCGTCCTGGCTCCTGATGGAAGTGGGGAAGCTGTAATTAGTCCAGCTGGCTAGAAAGCCTCAGAAGTCCTATGCTGTAAATGGTACCTGAGGATGACCTTAGAAGAAAGGAAAGTGCCACTGCCAGGGGAATGGTAAGTTGAGGCAATTTAACCTGTAGAAGAAATGTAGATGCGGCAAACTTTCCAGAAGGGTCTCTCCCTAGTTTCTTGTGTTATAAAGGTGAGGGAGAGAGGAGAAGAGAGAAATGTACTTTCAGGCTTGCAAGATGTTCTTAATGTAACCTTACAATAAAGTAGAATTAGTTTACCTGGGTGTGTTCTCCGTCTGGAATGCCCCACAAGGCTGACCAGCGACAGAAGAAATGGGGAGGGGGAATTTATCCTGTCTTTTTTACTGTAACACATTCTATAGGGGGCTGCCCTTAAGGACCATCTTCAAAGGGAGAAGAGAAATAGTAAAGTCAGAACTGAGCTGTAAAACAATAAAAAGGGTAAGTTATCAATGAGATAAATCATGGAGTGAGAATAGGGAGAGGTTGAGAACTTAGTGTTGAGATGGAGAAAGAAATAAGTCAGAGGTCTCCAACCATGGTCCCTTTAAGGCTTGTGGACTTCAACTCCCAGAATTCCTTAGGCAGCTATGCTATGCTGGCCGAGGAATTCTGGGAGTCGAAGTCCAC
>JANHFO010005581.1:27220-39972 GCA_032468095.1 Pareas carinatus | reverse complement strand
CTTCTTCTCCTTCTTCTTCTTCTTCTTCTTCTTCTTCTTCTTCTTCTTCTTCTTCTTCTTCTTCTGTCCCTTAGAATTTGAACCCACGATGTTCTTCTTCTACCTGGACCTTGTTTCCCTTCAATCTTTCCCTGTATGACAAAATAAAGGATACCGTATTTCTCTGGGTGTCACATGATGTGTCCAAAATATTCTAACTTTCATTTTTTTTGGGGGGGGGGTATGGTTTGGATGATTTCCCTTGGCTTTCCCATGTGGCTTAACCCCACCTCATTTCTAATTCTTTCAACCCAGCTTCTACGTAGTCCTAACCGTCGGCAGACCCACATTTCAAAAGGCTTCCAGTCTCTTCCAATGGCTTCCCGTGAAGGACCAGCTTTCTGCTCCACAGAGCAGGATGGAGGGGATGCTACATCCGATGAGTCTGATTTCCAGGCTTCGGCTTAAATCATGGCTGCAAAAAACCTTTTCCGTTTTAAAGAACGCAGTTTGAGCTTTCTCCAGGCCACCTGCGCCAAACACCAGGCCCGTGGGCCACATCTGGTCTGTGGCCTGCGTCAATCCAGCCCGCGGGGAGCAGGCAGGCTCAGAAAAACCTCAGATAGGCTGCGGGAGGGCTACAGGAACTGGGGAAGCCTCTGGAATGCCCGCACAATGACCGTGGGGGAGCCGCAGCGGCTGGGCCCCTCCCCCCTGCAGGAGGCACTGATGACCGGGGTGGGCACCAACGGGCATGGGGTGAGGTGGGAGCATCCCAAGGCCCCTGTGGAGGCAGTCGAAGCGGCCCGCGTTTAAATTGAGCTTGACACCCCAGCTCTAAAGCAGAGGTCTCCAACCTTGGTCCCTATAAGGCTTGTGGACTTCAACTCCCAGAATTCCTCAGCCAGCTATGCCAAACACAAAACAGCAAGTTTTGCTGGCCGAGGAATTCTGGGAGTTGAAGTCCACAAGCCTTATAGGGGCCAAGGTTGGAGACCTCTGCTTTAGACTATAATAAAAAGGCCCATTTGTGAAACTATGCAAAAACAGCAACAAGGCAACAGTGCAAAATCAAATTATGTGGGACTTCAGCTGCTTCACTAACAAAGGCAAACATTCTTGTTAGGGGACAACTGAGTCACGCCACTAGCTTTGCCAAAGGAATATTTAGTGATGCAAATTTCTTTGGCGAAACGCAGGACCCTTCATCCCGAATGCAAATCGATTTCATAAACTCACCCCCTTATACAGCATCCGTTTACTGCTTTATTCTCCTCACCACTTTTTCCTGATGGAAAGTGATGCACAGCTAAAAACCATCCTGTTCTATCCTAGGTTTGCTCAGTAAAAAACGGATCGTTTCTAAGATTTTCCAAATGCGGACCAAAAAAAAACAAACCCCAGCAAAATTTGGGGGGGATTGTAAAGCAAGCGATGTAGGAAGACAAGACGTTTCGTCTGTGGCTCGTTGCTGCATTGTTATTATATTTTTGAGACCGTGGAGAAGAACCACAAGATTTTTCAGGCCAGCTTTTCTTCCCATTTGAACCCCATGCCAATGAGATTTGAAAAGCATCTTCTGGTGCATTAGAACAAGCCAGCTTTGGTTGATCTCGAGCTAAAGTCAGGCCAACCCTGATTAGAAAATTTGGACACCACTATCACCACCCTTGGTTTCCAATCTCTAGGCGCCCCTCTTCGAAGAGCTGTTCTTTCTAAGCGACTGTGAGTCCCTCATCCCTTCCTACTTGCCCCTCAACATCTTCTCATCCCAGATGTTCACCCCAGATGTTCCCGGCGGAACCATTTCTGGACATGTACAACCCCCCTCCCTCCCCTGCAGGCCTCTCCCCTCCTTCCCTGCCAAGGTTTTAGGATGACGACCCATAGACCACTGCCTTAGGTGGAACTAACAATGTCTTTAATTTTTTTTTATACAACGGCTCTCGGATTCCGACACAGACAATCGTTCTATAACATGCATGAAACGAGGCTCTTGTTTTCCTGTGCAAACCGTGAGGCCCGTTGAATGCTTTGCTAGGTTGTATGCACATACATATGCACCGTTGCTAAATTTTGCAATTGGGGGCGGGGGGGGGGAAGAAAGAAAGAAAAAAAAAAGAAAATTTGGACAGGAGACCACTCGCGCTTGCAGCCATGGTGGAAAGTCAACATATATCTCAGAAAAGTCGGCATATATTTATTAATTATTTATTATTTAGACTTCTAAACCGCTTAACAGTGCTTTACAGCATTCTCTAAGTGGTTTACACAGTCAACCTATTGCCCCCAACAATCTGGGTCCTCATTTTACCGACCTCGGAAGGATGGAAGGCTCAGTCAACCTTGATCCAGTGAGAATCGAACTGCTGAACTTTTGATGGCTGATGGCAGATGGCAGTCAGCAGAAATAGCCTGCAGTGCTGATTTTAATCACTGCATCATCCTGGCTCTGTGGTGGCTAAATAAAATAATGAAGTGACACAAGATATGAAGGCACAACAAAGACATAGCTTGGCCAAGCACCATTCAACTCTAGGAAAATGTCCATATTATCTACTTTCAATTCATCCATTGGTTTCAATTCCAGGGCTGCTTGAAGAATTTAGGATGGCTCAAATGTTTTGGAAATGTTGTCTTGATTTTTTTCTTTTCACGAGTTTAGCTACCTTTGAATCTAACATACCTCCATCCTACAGATTGCCATAGGACAGTGGTTCTCAATTTTTGGCCTGCAGACCCCTAGTGAGGGAGACACAATGTCATCACAGGGTCTGTGATGGCTTGAAGAATAGTTGGGGGTCTTTGGCCATGATCCATGGCCACAGAAGGTATTTAAAGGGTGTCCATAGTGAAGAAAATGTTGAGAACCACTGCAATAAGATCTTTTATGCAATTCAGCATCAAGTAAGTTATTCTTCATAAATCTGGATGAATGGTCCATATCAGTTCAACTGCACAACCTTTGTCCCATCAAGCCTTTTATAAGTAGTAGATGATCTTGTCAATCTTAGCTAAGGTTGAGAATTTTTTCTCAGTTCCTTTCAACAAGCTTGAATTTACGGCAATGCTTGTTCATCCATCTTCTAGGAATAGTGTGTGAACATGAGTAAAGTTCTGTCTAAATCCTTGAACTAGTTTATTGAATTAGCTTTTTAAAAGAAAATATAAATAAGAAATGGGTTGGACACCAAGCTTGCTTTTGACTCACACTCGCTCACTTTCTCAGTGCTGTCACCTGACAACTAAGGAATATTATTAAGGCTTAAAATAATTGGTTTATAATTAGGTGATTTCGTATCTTCACTTGTATTTAAATGCTTACATAGGAGCAAGCCACATCAGCCAACAATTTCTGTGACTGGAAAATAAAAGTAACCAAATCATTATTAAGAGAGAGGGAATAGATATTAATAACCTAACCTAATATTTTCCCCCAAGGCTGTTGCATTACATGATTATACTGAAGAGCGCTATGAAAAACAATCATTCTCCATCCTCCTTGACATACACAGAAAAGCCCTAACCTGTAGGAGAAGCAGGGAGAGGGGGCAGATCAAGAGGAGAAGTCAAAAGAGGGATCCATTTAGCGTTATGTAGCCTCAAGCTAACTAAGTCCAACCCCTCAAGTGTCAGTTGACTCTTATCTGGTTCTTCTCCTGGGTTAGAAATGGTAGAAGGCATAAGGGCTGGCCTTGAAGGAGAGGAGGAAGAACTGCTACTTAAGCAATGGTCAGATAATAGACACTTGAGAAATTCCTCAATATTTTGAGAAAAGGTCTCAGATGAGTATCTCCCTAATTCACATAGAAATAAAGTGAGAAGACAGGAAGCACATTCTGGTGTGTTTGTCGGATTCTGTCACTACATCTATTAACAATAAAAGTAGTCCTAATCTACATGGCATTGATTTCTTAGTATGGTCTGTCTTGTGAGGCTAATAGGAATGAAATAATTTTTGGAATTCTCTAGTTGACTCTACCTATGATTCGCTCTCAGGTTTTTTTACCCACATATGTTGAAACCCTTGCTATTAGGGAATGAGAGGCTGCAGGTGTTTCTAAAGAGGCCAGGCAAAAGGGATCTGGTGTCAGATTGTTTTAAATGAATCTTATTATTCATCTTCAGGGAAGTAAGCAACTTAGAAATTTGTATAATTGGAGGAATGTGCTAGCTGCTACAGCATGACTTCTCCTTAGACAAATATTCTGGATTTCTCCCATCACTTCAAAGTCATAGGAAGCTCCACAAGGTGTAAAAGACTGAGAGCAAAGCATAAATTTATTTCTGACAAATCCTAAGCTTACTCCAAACCAATTGTCCAAAGGGAAGACTCGGGTGCACAGACTTCTAGTCAAAGCAGATCCATTGCTGCAGTTAATGAAAATAATAATAATTTATTCAAGTTGTATGCTGATTCACAATGACTCTGAGTGACAAATCAACTATAAAATAAATTACAATAAAATCATTAAAGTTAAAGGATAAAGATAGAAAACAAACTGAAGGTCTTACTCTTCCATGCCAAAGGCCTGAGTGAAGAAAACACACTTCATACACTGATAGAGGAGAATACTTGTAGCTCATGGTTGAAATGAGGACTCCTTGGTGTTCTCTAAGTTGGTTCTTTTCTTGCAGATGTTTCGTTACCAAACTAACATCATCAGTTTTAGCAGGGAGAGGGATTTACTGTCATTTTATATTCTAGTGCATATATGTCAAACAAGCGACCTGCGGGCCAGATATGACAGTGAGCGAGGCGCTCCATGGAAGTAGGAGCAATGGCATGGGTAGGGGGTCTTTGGTCACTGGGGGGTCATCGGCAGCCACATGAGGATTAGCGGAGGTCTCAACGGGGGTTCACAGTGGTGTCTGAATGGTCTGTGGGGAGTGTCCTCGAGGATCATGGGTGTTGGCAGGGATCTCCGGGGGGCAGTGGTGGGGGAGTGGGGAGGGCAGGCCACTGTGGCTGTGGTGACAGTGGCCTTGGCCCGCAATGAAAGTGGGTCTGACTCCCCTGTTCTAGTGGCTTGCCCTGTCAGTGTTGGTGATTCTTTGGTGGAGCTATTTATGGTTAGCTTTTTTGGCAGTTCCTTGATTGAGGTATTGTTTGCTTGATTGTTGATCTAATATTAAACTTGGTATTAATCTTCCTCACCTGGATATTGATTGGTGGTGGGGAGGTGTTTTAGTCTTTTTGTTCCCTTTTTGGCTTGTTAATTGTCTCTTTTGAATGGTATGTAGATGTTGTTTATGTATATGGCCGGTTTGTAAGATTGGCAGGCTTCTAGAAATTCTCTAGAGTTTTTGCACTTGACTTGGTCTAGAATAGTCACAGTTTCACAGTTCATAAGTCATCTTCCTTCATTGGTTCTTGATATTTTAGCTGCTGTTTGACTGGTTTACTGATTTACATCTTGCACTATTTACCTAATTCATAACCTCCTAACTTGGATTCCTCAGTCTTGATAGAGTATTGGGTGATTTCTCTTTCCTGTTTCCAGTCAATCTCAGATGAGAGGGACATTTTACTGTTCAAGGTTGGAATTCCCTCTTTGGTCTGAGAGAAGAAATCATATATACAGGATTCTACTAATCCCAGGATACTTCCTAGATGCAATAAGACTGCAGTTTATGGTATTGTTTTTTTCCTATTTGAAACTGAATTGCTGTAGATTATAAAATAGAAGGAAGAAATAGAAATGTAGTAGAAAATAAAGAGAAAGATAATATTAATGCTCTCATATTACTAAGCTGATAAAATTCAAGAACTCATCCAGACAGTCATCAGGAATCAATGCTGAGTTGAAGGCAGAACAATAAAGAAATAAATAAAACTTAAAACCAAGTAGCCAAGCCAATCATATATACTCATCAAAAAATTTTATGCAATGAATATCAACATTTCCATGACAACTACATTTCATACAAGTTCTTTAGATTATCAAAGAACCTTAAATGGTGTGTTCCAACCAGCCAAACTGATTAAATTCACGGGAATGTTTTTGCTACCCAGTCCATGTTTGTGAAGCAACTAGACTCACCAGTCATTCAGGACTAAAAGAAATTTTAGCAACAAAGTACAATCATGATATATACCCTGTTACAATATTAATTCTGGGAGATCTCCAAGGTTCTGTTTCCATATTTTGAGAAATCATTGATAACTTCTAAGCTCTACAATTGCATTTAGCTTGATAATAAGAAGTTTAACTTTAGTGCCTGGAAACCCCTTCTGGCTTTTTACTGAATAAAGAGAAAAATGAACTTGTAATTTATGGGTTTGGAGATTACAAAGAGTAGTTTATGTAAAGAAGGAAATGATGAAAGAAGCTTTAAAAAAGGTAAAGGTTCCCCTTCCACATGCGTGCTAGTCGGTCCAACTCGAGGGGCGGTGCTCATCTTCGTTTCTAAGCCGAAGAGCCAGTGCTGTTCGAAGATGTCTCCATGGTCATGTGGTTGGCAATGACTAAACACCTAACGCACACGGAGCATTGCTACCTTCCCACCAAAGTGGTCCCAATTTTTCTACTTGCATTTTTACATACTTTAGAATTGCTAGGTTGGCAGAAGCTGGGGCAAGTAATGGGAGCTCACTTTGTTATACGGTGCTAGGGATTCGAACTGCTGAACTGCCAACCTTCTGATCAACAAGCTCAGCGTCTTAGCCACTGAGCCACCACGCCCCAGTGAAAGACACTTAGAGAGGGGATAAATAAAAAGGCATTTATTACCTCTGTCAAAAAGATTTGACAACTCTTTTTTATGATCTTTTTTGTTTTCTATCTCTATTTCTTTTCCTGCTTTCTTTGATAGGTATTCACTGTAGTTTGTTGTGTTTGTTATGCTTCTTTTCTAATATTTCTATTATTTTTATGTTAAAAATACCTTCAGACAAATTTATACTAGAAAAATAGAAAATGTTAATCTAATGAGATTCAACTATAGCTGATGGTGCTATAATTTAAAACACTCATTTTCTGAAGTATTTGTTATTATTACTGTAAGATAAATAATTGGTCCCATTCTAAAAAGGATTGGTCGTACATCAAAACTACATTTTTCAAGCTATACAGTTTTTACACTGATCATATTTATAGCAAACTCTTTTTAACTCAGCATCCCTATTAATCATAAATAAGATGGTTTAAAAAGATTTAAGAAACTCTTTTTCAGTAGCAGTGACGTTGTTTTGCATTATTGCAGCTGGAAAGGTAAGCTAGACTAAGTAAACCATATTGTTTTGCTTCTATCAGTACATTTCAACAATTTTCAACATTTTAGGCTTTAATAATAGAGATGACAGAATTTCCTCAGCAGCTAAACCATAAAGTGCTTGTTTATAGCTTTCAGGGCCAAAAATATTACATTAAAAAAGGCTGGAAGCATTAACATTATAAATGGATTTTAAAAGGAAGGTATTTATTGAACAAAGTGAGAAACATACCATGTGGAAATATATATTAAAAAATCCTACAAGGTCTTAGTCTATATAAAATTTCAAAAGAATATTTGAAAACAATATTTCCTTTTGATTATGTTTTAGAAAAACAATCGTGATTTATATAGTGGTTCATTATACTATGGAATAGATTGTACATCTATTGTTTCTTGTTCTTAAAGCATCTGTAACCTTGAACCTTCCAGAGATTATTAATAGATATTATTAATAGACACACAAACCCAAACCACTTTTACTTGATATCATAACATTTCAGTATGATAACTTCTATGGACACCCTTAATTTTCCAGGATATCTTATTTTATGAGAACCCAATCATCAACCTGTAGATGCATGTTTAGTGCAGAACAAATAAGTATGGGAATGTTTTTATTTATAAGAAAACCTATTTCTAAGACTAATACTGATTTCATACTGATTGTCACAGATAAAGTAATAACTCTTCTCTGCTAGACAAAATTTTTCAAGAGCGTATGCAGGGCCATTGCTGGAATCATATTTACATAAGATGCAGAATTCTATGTTGTTAGTAGCCCAAGAACGGAAGACTGATTGGAAAATTTACATCAATAATATTTTTCAGCTTCTGGATAGTGAAGGTAAATATATATATATTTCTCAAGTAGCTAGGAAAAATCAAAAGTAAAGTGGAATAGCTGCTTCCTTGATTACTTTGATCAAAAACTGAGAAAAAATATTTTGATATATAGTCGGATGCTTCTTGAAAAAAAAAGGATTTGTAAGAAAAGCAATGATATTACCACAAGAGGAAGTGAAAATGAAAGACTGAGATTATACTGCTTTTCAGTTCTAACACAAATTCTTAATGTATTTGCTTAATCTAATATTAAATCAGTTTGTCTGCTCACATATGAACTACATATACTGCTTTGGAGAGGTGATTATCCTAACAATTAACAATTACTTTTTTTAAGGTATCATTATAGTTTGCCCAAATTCTTCAGCACACGATCAGAAGATAGCTGTTTTACAGAAAGGACACCTCTGTTGAATGTTCCCACTAAAAGCAACGGGTAAGAGTTTTTTTAAATGTATATCTTATTTGATATTGAGCTCCAGAATATATTATTAACAGCTGAAATCCTAATTACTTTGAAGGGCACTCATCGCTATGCTTTTATATCCTAAATAACCTAAATATTAGAGAAAAAATATTAAGTATACTACTTTAAGTTTGTGAAGGAAAGCAAGTTATAAATCAATTACATAAATAACCACCAACAAAGCAATGCTGACATTCTCTTTCTTCTACATCTTTCCCTGCATCTTATCAAATAATGAGTTGCTATGCTCTGGTCATGGATCCACAAAGACATTGAGCAGCAGTAGTATATAATAATGATACATGGAATACTAGTATATGGAAATATATTTGTAGTCTTCTATCTATATAAGATATATAAGTTTTCTTGGAGTTATCCTTGGAAAGCAACTCTTCTTACTCCTAAAAACTGGGATTACTCAGTAATCCCAGTTTTTAGGAGGAAGATTACTTCCTCACAAGATTACTCAGGAGGATTTCTGACCTGGAAATTCTTTATTTAGCAATGTCCCCAAGGATGACATGGATGATTTCATAGGATAAACTCCTGGTTGACTGATAACAGTCAACAGGCTCTAAATGGAGCTTCCTGTAGACCAGATGGTTGAGTGAACCCAGCTTAAATCTCAACTCTAAGAAATATTGTAGCATACTGATTTTCAATTTATTTTGCTATTTTGATATGTAATTTTCTTTTATGATGACTTTTAATATGTTTGTACATTTCCCAGAATTACAATGAGTTGGGTAAGGTGAACAAACAAACAAACAAACAAACAAAATAACTGATTACCCAAGCTTAGCAATGAGGTAGTGAAAGAATGTCTCCCTGAAACCTCAGATGCATAGAATATTTTGATTGAAAATGCTTGAATTCTGAGATTTCTCCTGTAATGGAAAAGTCAGCATTGTTACTTATTCCAAAGGTATAAATAGCACATTAAGTTGTATTCCTTACAGGTTTAAGAAAATATCATGATCACTAGCAGGTATAGTCTAAAAAGATTAGCGTCCTTGATATTCGCTGTTCTTCAGTAGCCTTAGTTCACAATGGGACAAATTTGAGAAGATCAGAACACAATTTGTACTAATAGCTGTCCATGATGTCTTCTAGGTTAAGGTGTACAGATGTTCATAATGCAGATGTCATCACAGATGATGACTCTTGGGAGAACAGTTCTGCTGAATTTGAGCAGAGGTCTCAGCCAGGAAGTGAAATGACCAGCTTGTCCAGATCTACTTCCTGCTCGGAAAAATATGAAATATTGGACAATTTTCATGTCAAATTCAATTTATCCAAGATGAGGTACTGTACTGAATATTTTTCTTTTCTTTTCAGCAAATGTTAAGTAACACTTCTTTGTTAGAACCTGCTACTGATTTCAAGCAGAACATCTCAATGAGATAGATAATAACATCTGATTAGATTTATAACCATATAATAATACAGAACAGGTATATAACCTCCTTTATCTCTCTACAAGGTACTTTAATGTGAAGGGCTGCCCTTTTTATTTTAACTATGACGTTAAAGTTTAAATAGGCTTTGGTTGCTGGAGATTATTGCTTTTAATTCTGTTTAAGTGTTTTTAATTATGCTTTGACTTTTGTTCTCAGTTACATTAATTTTATAGCAGAAAGATGTGTGATAAAGTAAACAAAGATACAATCTTAGGTATATATTTAGAAACAAGCCCTACAGGGTTTAATGGTGTTTTCCCCCTTCTCAAGTGTGCTTAAGTCCTTATACGCATAGCAAAATTTGATTTAAGTTATCTTTTAAATCTATGGAATCAGTAATGTAAAAAAAAAGTCATAATTTTGCATACTATCTAACTGGTGACTAGTGGGGAAAAGAGAAATTCATCCTGTGACAATTCTGTAACATATACAACTTTCAGTCATGTAAATATGGGTTTATTCCCTCTAAGCTAACCTTGCTAAGAGGCACTCATGAAAACATATTTCCGGTTATATTGGCAACTATTCAGAGATAGTTTTTCCTGATTTTTTACTAGGAACAGAAAGATGTATCCTAATTAATTAGATGAAAGGAAAAGAAATAGATTTATATTTTATTTCCAAATAGGTCCCACAACATTTTGAAACACATTTGCCCTTGAAAGCATTGGAAATAAAGTAACTGCACTTCATTTGTTTTATATAAGCTATTGAAAAACATCACTACAAATGTGTGCACAGATGTTCTAGTGGATATAGAATTCAAATAGATGTGGTTTTATTGTGTGATCTGTTACAAATATTCATGTGAGAAAGCTTGCCTTTTTTTGAGTATAAAAGTTTTTTATTTTTTTTCACACAAAAATGCAAACATAAAGATAAAACAAAAACAAAAACAATGTGATTCAATAAATGTAGTGTAGATACATTTTACACTATATCTATCTTCAGTACCTATCAATCTTGCTAATGCAATTTCACACCTACTCCTTCCATCTCTTGTCCAAACATTTATAAAAATAATTCCATGTCTTGAAGTATACTGAATCTTCTTTATCTTTCAGCAATAGTGTCAATCTATCTATTTCTGCACATTCTAAAATTTTTCCAATTATTTCCTCATCCTGTATCATTTCTTCATTCTTCCAGTTTTAGGCAAAAACAATCCTGGCTGCTGTAAGTACATGTAGAATCAGATATAAATATTGCTTGTTAAAATTTTCTGGTACAGTACCTGGCAAAAACATTTCAGGTTTGAAATTTATTTGTATTTTCATCGTTTCTTGCAACCAATTATATATCCTTTTCCAGTATTTTTCAGCATACGTCCATGTCCACCACATATGATAATATGTACCTTGATCATTTTTGCACTTCCAACATCTGTCTGACACTTCTTCACACATGTTAAACAATTTAAATGGTGTCATATGCCACCTATAAAACATCTTATATAAATTTTCTTTAAAAGAAAGCTTGTTTTCTGATCATCAGTTTTTGCTCCAATTTAGCAATCTACTTCTAGATTGTTTTTTAGGACAGTTTCCCAGTCCATAAAAGCAGACATATAACATCATTTCCCACATATATCTTGGACCAAGTCTGCACTAGCTTTCTTTTCAAGTATTGTGCATCAGTCTCTAAAAAAGATGTAGATACTCTGGAAAGAGTGTAGAGAAGAGCAGCAAAGATGATTAGGGGCTGGAGGTGAAAATGTATGAAGAACGGTTGTAGGAATTGGGCATGTCTAGTCTAGTGAAAAGAAGGACTAGGGGTGACATGATAGCAGTGTGCTCCAATATTTATGAGGCTGCCACAAAGAAGAGGGGTGGGTGTCAATGTATTCTCCAAAGAAGGCACAGCAAGAAACAATATGGATGGAAACTAATCAAGGAAAGAAGCAACCTAGAACCAATTTTTCTAACAGTGAAAACAATTAAGAAGTGGAATGGCTTGTCTTCAGAAGTTGTGCTGGTCCATCAGTGGAGACTTTTAAGAAAAGAGTGGACAGTCACTTGCCTGGAATGGCATAGGGTCTCCTAGAAGACTTCCAAGGTCCCTCCCAACTCTGTTATTCTGTTATTTCCTATTATGTTTTAATAATTCAATCAGTTAATGACCATGTTGTTTCTTACAATGACCCACTTAACACCTCCCCACCCCCAGACAGATGTCCACATATACACAAGCTATTTGCCTACCCAAAACATTACAGCCATAACAAAATACCATACAGTTTAATAAAAGGTTTTACTTCAGCAGAAATACAGCAAATGGCAATATATATTTCTTACAGATCATTAGCTATTTCGGTTCATTGCCTAGTGCAGCCATGCATCTAGATCAGGCATGTGGAAATCATTAAATATCCTGTGAGCTTTGCTGTCATCCTAGCTCATAATATATTAAAGTGCTCATAGGCAGAAGAGCACCACTACAGTTGTGTAAATCTGGCAGTGTTTTATGAAGAAAGTCTTAGTGAGGTGTGACAACCTGCTCAGAAATTCACATTTCATACAGCAAACGCTTTAAAGCAGCCAAACCATATTTATACTCTGAGACAGTAAAACAATAAAAGAAGAATGTATTATTGTTGGTAATGATATACTGACTAGTTGGAGCCAGAAAACACAGCAGCGAATATTCTCTGTTGTTAATTACTGTCACATACAACAGGTCAGCTGGCAGCAAGAAGATAGATATAAATTTCCAGAATCAGTACAAAATCATGCCTGTTATTTTTCTTTTCCTTCCTTCCTTCCTGCCTTCCTTCCTTCCTTCCTGCC
>JANHFO010005581.1:15710-27120 GCA_032468095.1 Pareas carinatus | reverse complement strand
CCTTCCTTCCTTCCTTCCTTCCTTCCTTCCTTCCTTCCTTCCTTCCTCCCTCCCTCCCTCCCTCCCTCCCTCCCTTTCCCTGTTCTATTTTAATTATGAATATAGGAATACATTAAAAGTGGTCCAGCTTTTCTGTGTTGCTGTATCATTGCTGCATAAGCACAGCCCAATGTAATTGCCCTGGCTATGCAGAACAGTTGGCAGTTAGTCCCACATTGTATCCCTGGTGCTGCAGCAGAACACGCACACTTGATAAATTGCTTCCCCGAAATACTTTTGTGCAGCCCTGTTGAATAAACATGCTGGAGTTTCCAGACACTGAGGTGGCCTAAATCTGCATAGTTACAGAAAAATTGCTGTGCTTTATGTGCTGCAGGTCTGGAAAAAAACACCTCATTTTTTGGGGGCAGTCATCAACACGGTAGGCAAAAAAACTCCAAACAAAGCAAGTTTCAAACAGCAAAGGTAAAATTTCAATACCATAAATTCTAGGGTAGATATTTGGATGGTAATTGTGTATAAGATCAGTCTTCATTATGGCTAATTAAACTCATCAAAACATTTATTGAATATGTTAAAAGGTTGCCAGTCAGTGAGAAGAATACTCTTGTTATAGCTGATTAGCGAGTTCCTATCTCCTGATTGCTTAGTTGAGTTTATTATTTTAAGGATGTGCTTTAAACGAAATGTTTCCTCATTGCTATTGCTATTATGGACAGTCTGTTTCTAGACATCATATTTTAAATTTAAATCTTAATTCAAAAGGTTAAAGTTTGTCTTTGATCCATGTACTTTGCTGGTGATGATGGAAATAAATTGTAACTCACATAATTACATTTGTAAAACGAGTGCCTTAAACATGAAAATTATATTTACAGCCACACATCCTTTTTTCATAAAAAGCATGGAAGTGGGTTTTCTATTACCTTCTTCCAGGATGTTTTTTGACTTCTCCCATCTACTTCACAGCCCTGTATTCCCTGGTAGTCTCTCATTCAACTATTAACCAGTCTAACCCTGCTTTGCTTCCAAGCCAGGCAAAGTTGTGTAGAGGCATTGCCAACTGGTGAAACAAGACATGTCAGATATAATATATGCATTACATGTAGCATAGTCAAATGTCATTCTCTTTCAGTAATCTTTCTCATCACTATTTAAAGCACAAAATGTAGACATATTGTACAGCATTGTATATGTTATGTGGTTATGCTTACATAGCTACGATAGGGGCAGGAAAACATGGGTTATTTAGCTAATTAGCAGTCAGATCAAGGGCCTCTGCCATAATGAGATGGAAAAGAGCTTACCCATTTGCAAACACTTATCACTGAATGTTACGGTCAATCATACAACAGAAAATTGTGATGCTGAAAGAAAAGTAATTTGCTCAAAAACCTAACCCTAAGATAGAAGTGGAGTCAAGTTAAAAGAACAGAAAGATACTTTTAGAATTAACAATTCTGAGGCTCCCAATGTCCATGTCACAGAAGGAAAACCGATAAATGCATAGACCAATAACTTGGTGAGAAATATTGTCAAAAGAAATTAAATGTGTTCTGAACGTCAAATGACAAATTACTTGTTGGCAAAACTAAGCACTTGTTTCACACAAAAAACTGATGTTTAGACAAACTCACACACATAGGCAAAACACTCATTCATATTATACATCCATCTCTCTCTTCCCCTCCAGAAACTCGAACAAAACTCACACCATTGCACATAAATCCAGGCAAAAAGTATATGGCATCAGACAGCTCTCCAAATCTGAGGGAAAATATAGCAAAAAGGCAGACAAACTCAGAATCATGTCCAACCCCAAGAAAATGAATGTACTCATAAAACTGAAGCAAAACACACAATGTTCATAACCATATATTCAGGAAAGAGAACTGCATGTAATCTCCTTCCTTTCTTTGAACAAAATCTTCAGTGTACTAAAACAGAACATCAATTTAAAGCAACAAAATTATCACGGAAAAACCAAAGCCGAAAACCACTTTTGCTTTATGGTCCATTGAATTTTTCTACTGAGATTTTTTCACCCCCTGATAATTTAATTACATTTTCCCCTAAAAATGCAGGATCTGTTTCCCCCCCACACTGCACAATGAACTAAGTGTTAATCCATTAATTTTAACAGAAATTAACCCACTGGCTTGTCATCCTGGCCTGATATTATTGGCTGAGAAAGAGTGACTGGCCCAAAGTCACCCAGCCGGCTTTCATGCCTGAGGAGGGATTAGAACTCACAATCACCTGGTTTCTAGGTGGAAATGATTTTGAGGTATCACAGCAATCAAAGAGTCTGGGGTGCTAAGAGAAATACAAGGAATGGGCAACACATGCCATTGATACCTGTCATCATGGGAGCTCTGTGCAAGATATTGCAGAATGAGAACAAGAAGTGTTTTTATTAACATCCATATGTTTTGCACCATAGCTCAATTTTGTCTCCAGGATGTCTGAATTGTGAAAGGATTGTTTTTGGAGGTCTATAGAGTTGCAAGCAATTATGTTAGATAGTTCTGGCTTAATTGACTGAATCGGTGCATAGAATCTACTTATATTTTTATAGCATAAAACAATTTAAAAACTCATCTGTAGAAGTTGTGTAATCTTTGCCTAATTACTCACCTTTTCTCATGTTGTCAAACACTCTCCTTGATGACTTCAGAAGCTTATGTTATCCTGGTGTTCTTTGTGAATCTTTCCTCTTATTTTACAGATGCTGTTTAAAACTCCTAAAGGTTTCCTGCCTTTTTATCTTTGTAGTTATATGCTCTGTGAGTATTGAATTTTGAGAGTGATACCTATCCAAAAGTTACAACTGATAGAATAAGCAAGACCTATAAAATAGCATTGTGGGGTGATTTGTTAATAATCCCTAAGCCTGGCTCCAATTTTAAGAAGATTATTGGTAAGTTAGCTTTACAGGTTCTGTCTCTTCTTATTTCAATATGGAACAATGAAAGAAACGTTGCTGAGCACAAATAGCAATAAAGGGGAAACTTTGATAGTGATTTTATTTGCTTATTTGTTTTTTCTTTATTAGTATTCCGAACAATCTATTGGAATATAATTTAAAAATAAAAGTTTAGAAAGCATAACAGAGACCAAAACAATGTTTCTGTTCTATTGTAAACTCTGTATTCTTCCCAGGCCTTAGTCTGTAATACTATCCTGTTTCCCCAAAAGTAAGACATCCTCCGAAAATAAGACCTACTTACAGTTTTGCCTCTCAATGAATTATAAGGCATCCCCTGAAAATAAGACCTCCCTGATAATAAGGCCTTGGATTTCCAGTTTTGGGCGGCCTCAGTGGAAAAATAAGACATCCCCTGAAAATAAGGCCTAGCGCATCTTTGGCTGTGAAAATTGATATAAGACAGTGTCTTATTTTTGGGGAAACACGGTAAGAACATAGCAAAGAGTATATTTTTGGAGGCATTCACCTGTGCTACTTTTTGTGGGAAGGATAGGAAAAATAGTAATGACTGGATGGCAATGAAGGAGAGTTCTGGAGCTCCTGGTTCACTTCTTCCACCACTACTTCCACAAATTACAGGCAGTCCTCAACTTACGGTACAGCCTCAATTGAGCCCAACATTTCTATTGCTAAGGGAGACATTTGTTACGTGAATTCTGCCCCATTTTACAATCTTTCTTGACACATTTCACAGTTGGGAATCACTGTAGATGTTAAATCAGTAAATGTCAAAGGTCTTCAGCATTCTTGCAAGTGTTTAAAAATCAGACTTCAGACCCACTCAAGATCGAAGTAGATTTTAATAAAAATAATCCAGAAAAACCACCCCTTCAGGAATGAGGCATTGCTAGCACTGAAGCCTTCTGGGAGTTCACTCGTAGGTCATCCCCTCTCTTAGCAGGGAAACTCCTCTCCTTCGTAATGGTAATAATTTTGTCTCTGCTCCTCTGCCCATCACGTCGGCGGCTGAGGCTGATAAGCATGTCTAACAGCCCAGTTCCTTCAAGAGCCCTCCGGATTCTCCCCCCCCACAGCATGGCAAATCACTGGTGCTAAGGGGTTTGACAGTAACACGGTTCGGGCTTCCCTACGGACTTTGCATCTCAGAAGGTCACAAAAGGGGATCACATGACCCTGGGACACTGCAACCGTCATAAATATGAATCAGTTGCCAAGGGCCTGAATTTTGATCCTGTGACCATGGGGATGCGGCAATGGTCGTAAATATGAAAAATGATCATAAGTCTCTTTTTTCAGTACCATTGTAACTTTGAACACTCACTAAACAAATTGTTGTAAATTGAGGATTAACCTATATAGAGCTAAATAAGAATTCTCCTCTATGTTGGACTGACCACATTTGACTCAATATTCATGGGCTTTGGCATTTGTTTTGATCATCTTTATTCAATTTCCTAAACTTTGCTTTCACTAACAAATGGTGAAAGTAGACAAAGACTGACTCTGCTTAGCAATGTCCATCCATCCTTGATTCTGGGTGAAAAAACCCCAAAACAATACAAAACATAACAAGCAAGCCTACAAGCATGAAATTTGTAATTTTGGGGTTGGAATAAAAGGAAAAGCATACTACTGTAACACCTGTACTCCTAAATTTTAATTTGTTGGGAAATAATTTTACTGCTCCCCTTTTAATTTTTAACTTCAGGCTTTATTTAATTCTTTTAATAAGTTTTTAGTGTTTATGTGTTCTGTATTTTTAACTGCCTGTAAGCCGCCCTGTGTTCTTCGGGAGAAGGGCGGAATATAAATAAAATGAATAAATAAATAATAAATAAATAAATAAGGACTTATATTGTCCTACTTACTAGTTGGGGATAAGATGAAGGCAATGGCTTGGCGGGATAAGATGAAGACAATGGCGTGGCAGAATAAGATTTCTAGAGCAGGTTTTAATTTTATTTAGGGGAAAGGGGGAAATATTGTATAGATATTTTCACCAATGGCACTGAAAGGGCCTTCTGCTTTTCCTTATTTCATCATGAAGCTTACAGTTAACTGTAAACCGTCTCTGGTTTGGTGGGAAATCTGGGAACTGTGGTCCAAACAAATATGGAGAATACTGGATTGGGAAAGAGTCATTTATGGTGTTTCCTTTCTTGGATGCCACCCATGCACATGTTGTGGGGCTTAGGAAGGCTAGAGATCCAGAAGCTCCAAAGCCTCTTCCACCATGTTCAGGAACCTATTTTCATGTAATGAGATGCTAACATAGCATCATATACAACATTCCACAATTTGGAAATTTGAAGTTCTGAAGTTTAGTACTAAGACTCTAGTTTTAGGGAATCATGATTAGAAAGTGTTTGTTCTTTGAGGTTATTTCACCAATGCAAGCAGCTTTAGGGAGTTTTATTTAATCACTTGTTAATTGAAATACAATTATTGGATGTATCCCCAGGTTTTGTTTAGCATTCATCCTGAAAACAGAACATCCTGGCAGATGCTGGCTGTTTCACCTGTGGACATTTACAGTATCCTTTACCTGTTACTTTTTTTTGCATATATAATGTTTATTTATTTTCAAACAAAAATAAAAACAACAATAGTGGTTATTTCTTTTGACTAACATCAGACAACTAAGCATACATTTCAGACATCTTTCATTATTTCATAGCTACTCCTACAATCTTACTAACCATATATGCTACTTCATTCTAATATAATTAGTACCCTATTTTACAACATGGCCCAAGAAAGAAAAAGGCAATTCTCACATATCGTTTAAACTCCAGTCCCATTTTACCATTTACCAGAAGGAAAAAAATACTACATTTAAAATGCTTTTATCTATTCATTCTTTCAGGTTTTCACTCATGTCTTCCAAAACCTCCTAAGCTTTTTAATACTTTCACATTTTATACAGAATCTTCTAAAATCACTACATAGTCACATTATCACCAATTTTTTTATCATAAGATAGGGAAATTTATCAATCCGTCAATTAACTTTTGAATCCATTTTAAACATCTTCAACCTTCTAGCAAATTAACATTTTTATAATTATTTTATATATCATCTAATATTCCTTAACCAAAACCAAAATCCTATATTTTTACATTTATAGCAAATCTATTTTCCATAAAAATTCAATTTTCAATATCCTCAGCCAATTAAATAATAATCTATTTCATAACACCCTCCCTAATTTGTCCCTCTTAGCAATATTAACACATCGTTTTTTTAATTATATCAAATTTCTTAATTTGCCACAAATATCCAAAACTTACATTGTTTCCTGAGTTGCCATTAAGGTTCCCAAGAGTAATCCTCATTTACAATATCTGCCCAAAGTTTCTCCATAACTTCCATATTTGAATTTCTTTTCCTTCCAGCATATTTCTATATCTCTCCATCTTCTGATTCCTTCCCCTCTTATCTTCCTCCAATGTCCCAAAAGTACTTCTGTTAAATAATTGTATCCCTTCAAATAATGTTTTCATGCTCATTTGTCCAATTTTGTTATTCTTAACTTTGATCAGTGTAGTTGACACTATTTTTTTTAAAGTCCTCTTGTCTTTTCTTGGCAGCTTTTTGCAGTTCTGTATAATATTCCCATCTTTCCACTTTGAACCCCATTCATTCTTCAGAAATTTGTTGCAATCCCCTTGTTTCATTCAATTTTATATCTATTTTTTCTATGGTAACTCCTTTTTCTTTTAAGTTTTGTGTAAGCAAATCTTTTTGTCCATCCATTTTTTGATTAATCTTTGTGAATTCAGCATCTGTTTCCTAGGCATAATGATGAAATATTTTTTCCACAGCCTATAAAAATTCCTTTTGGCTTGTTATTGTTAGTATATTCAGTTGCAACAGAGTTCCACATTTTTGTTTCTGTGTAAGTCCCAATATTTACTTTCTTACTTCCAAAAATAGATCACAGCTGCTCCTTTTCAAGGTCAAACATATATTTTAAAATTCAAATGCTGATTCACTTCTTTTTAAACATACCTAGTTCTTAAAAGTCCAAAACAGTTGTAAACTTTTCCAAAGTGAAATATGAGAATAAGACCTTTTCAATTTTAATGTTAGTCTGAGTATTTCTTTCTTCTAGAGTTAAATTTCAATTTCAAATACTTAATAAAGTTCATAGACCCTTCTGTATTTAGTTGCCATCTTTCCCCTCTTTCCGGGTAATCATTCCTTTCTAGTTCGTCTTTTTAATCTACTTTTTCTGTAGTAAATTTTTTTTAAACTCACCCAGGTGTCTGTTTCCTGGTTTGTGCTTTTTTGTGGTTTGATTATCAAACCACTTAATTTTCGCTTCTAAGCTCATCTGCATCTACATGCTGCATCTACACTCTGCATCCCCGCAGCCCAGCTTCGTAAATTTTTGAGGAGTTCCTTCCTGATCCCAGGATGGTCACCACCTTCCCTAGGAATGCAGAACATCCCCTCCTCTTTGTTGCCTCTTTGGAGTAACCCATGGTTTGGCTTCTAGATGGGAACTGTCCCGATCCTTTGGCTGTCAAGCAGTTCGGCTTGGGAGCTCCCCGAGCCTGCTGCTTTAGCACCGTGCTGTCTGCTGGAAGTCGTACCTGTTACTTTTTTTGGAAAACACAACAGCAGAATTGTGTAGAGCAAAGTTGCTGGACCGATTCAAAAACATGCTTGACATGTAATTGCTTGTATTTTGCTTCCTAAATTAAATGTTGACAATGATTTCTTTCTTTTGAGACCCTGATATTATTTGACTGGTTTTAAAACTAGTAATTAATATATTTGCAAATCTGTTTTCTAAGATCCAAGTGGCATTGAAGGTCTGATTTCATATATCCTTTAAATGCTCCCTGAAATGTTTTTTTCCAGAAATATAGTCATCAGAGAGTGCCTTATAACTTTGGATGAAAGCAAATATTCAGTTTAAGTTCAAATTTGCCTTGTGCTTTATATACCACCATAACTGTCAGTCAACAGTAGAACATGGAATGTAGAATGTCCAGAAACATTGTGGACCGCTCTATGCATTTCCAATCTGTTCTCCTCTAAATACATTTTGGGACTACAAGTCCCATAATTTCTATCAGAATATTGGCTTGGGATGCTATATCTGTAGAAAAAAGAGTGATAAAGACTTTCAGAGAAGTATAACAACTAGTGATCCCAGGTTAAGCAACATAGGGTCATATGCTTAGGATTGCATTCTGTTGACCTATGATGAATGTTATTTCATTAATTATTGATCTGACTTTGAAGTTGTGAATTTCAGAAAAAATTCCAGATGGTGTGCATTCCAGAAAAAAAGTTCAACATAACAATAAGAGTGACACTTGGATGGAGTGCATAGGACAGGACTGCCTTTACAAGGCAGTGAGAGATGTTAGGTAAAGTGAACTGGTGTACATGTTGAAGGCTGAGTGAGGATGTGGAATATAATTGGCAATACATGAGATGACATATTCTATGCCTCTGCAATGAACTCCAGTGTTAAGGATGCTGCATTGCATATCTTTATTTTGGGTTTGGGTTGATGGAAGATGTTTCACAGGGTACATTATATAAGTTGTCCCTCTTTCATCTCTGTTTTCCCCCTCACTGATTGGTAATGGTAGCATGCTATTCATGCATTCCCATGGAATGCAATTGATGGAGACTCACTGTGCCTTCTAACAGAGCAAAAATCTAATCATTCTAAACATCCTCATTTGTAATAAAATGGTTTTCCTCTAACTAAATATTGACTTGGAGGCTGGCCTTTTTACCTAATCCAGTGAATCTCCCTAAATTTAAGAATGCTATCTCTTTTTCCAAGAGACAAATTCTGTGTTTCATATACATATATACACATACAGGCATATACACACATTTTGATGGGATTTGGGAAGCACTAATGCCTTTGTTTCTCTTGATTTTGGATTGTTGGCTCAGAAAGTGAAGAAAGTGGAGAGTGTGAATGTTGTGTATGAACTACATGTGGAGTTTCCTTTCCCTTCTCCCTCTTCCCTAGTACTGGAAGAAGATGGTGCAATATTTGAAGAGTGAAAAATATGACAACTTCAAATGAGCTTGTTTCCTCTTCTTTACCTTTTATTGTTTTACTTTGCTTGGCTACTTCTCTAATGCACAACTGGTGCCTGCTAAGATGGTTTGACTGTTATTGTTACATATTAAACCAGAAAAGCTATACCCTTCCTAATATTGTCAGTCATATTCGTCATGCAGTAACTAATGGGATATTTTCATATCTATTAAGATTTGCTCTTAATCTTTATTGATGTGTTGCTCACACTGGCAAAGATTCAGATTAAATAACTTTAGTATAACATTCCAAAACAGCAAGGCTGCTGTTCCTTTTCCTTGGCGATTAATTGACTCAAAAGCTCAAAAACTTGACAGTGGAAAGTATTTGGTACAATCGTCTTTCACTAGACCAGAAGCTTTTGCTAGGCATATTATTTGTAAAGTATTTCCAGATGCCTACATCTAAAGAGTTGGACAGTTCCTGATGTAACTTGGGACAATTCCATCTTTGTGTCATGAAGATAAAAAAAAACATGGAGGTCATGAAAACTGTGGGAGTTTCATTAGGTGCTTCCCACAGCGGGAATGCCAATTATATCAACAACCATCTGCCATCTAACACCAAGCCTAAGGAACACGAGCAAGGTATCTATTAAGCCATGGAAAAGGAAGGAATAAAATTTTTATGTAGCCTCATTCTAAAATCAATATTCTTATCAAGCCAAACTATATTAAGTATCTGGGAAGCTTCTGCTGAGTTTGAATTAGGGTAGTTAACAAAAAAATAAAGATGGTAGCTGATGTCTGCTGTAAAATACTGTTAATGAATCAGGATACTTGACCAGTTAAAATTATCTCGGACAGCATTCCAGCAATATGAAGGATCAGTATTTGAGAAATATTTCTGGGAAATTGCCATCATTTCCACCCCTGCTTTAATTGGATAAATTTTGATATTTTGTCATTTAGCACTGCTGTATAAACTATCCTAGTTTTCATAGATTTAAAATCATCACCAGTGTCACAAGGTTGGGGTAAGTGGATTAAATGTCTCTTACCTCAATGAAACAAACTTTTAGTTTTATTGTATTGTTTTAAATTGCTTGCTCTACTTTGTCATTCATTACTATACTTCCCTGCATGCTGTGTTCCTAATAACATCAACTGTATGCAGAATTATAATGTGTAATACAGACAAATGGAGGGCAAGCAGCTGTAACAATCAAATTGTCATTTTACAGATTCTATTGGAGAATAGTACCCTTTGTTTTTCCACTTATAGAAGACTGGTGATAAATATTTTATTATTACTGAATATGTATCCTATAGATAAATTGCTTATTGTGATAACATTGACAGTCTACTTACCAAAGAATCTCAGTGAAAAACATACGCATGTCCTCCTCTATTAACTCAGAATCAGCTTATACAAGAGTTCTTTTTGCTGAATTCTATGGAGGTGGAGATGTAGAATTATGTCTGCTCTTTCATTGAAGTGATATCCAGATTAAAGTGGAATCATTGCACACGGATAGTTAAATACACAATTTCCTGCATGGAGAAATGTAGTCAGAAAATCCTTTGAAAGAAGTTTATTGCAGATACATTGATTACAGAGAGAAGTACAGCCTTTTGTGACTGAATTGAACTGAACATTTATACCCATAAATGATTACATCGTGACTAGGCTTCTAAATACCTACAATTTGGGGCATATTCCACTCCATCTCACCTCTGTTAATGTTTAATAACCGAAGGCTGAGAAACTGTTTCAATTGTATGGAATCATGAATAAAAACATGTACAAGTCTTTTCAATGAACATGTGAAACCTGAAGGAAGAGAAAATCATGCATATTTCTTCCTCCTTATACTCCTTTTCTTCATCCATTGAAGGGCTAAAAGGCATTAAAATATCCGGACATTGCCAGAAAAGTCTACAGAAAAATACAAAATGCAGAAGTACAATCCATTAGAGCAGAGGTTTTCAACCTGGGGTCCATGAAACCCTTGGAGGTCTGCTGACAGGGCAAGAAAAATTTGGAAAAAGTAATGTACATGAATTGTTGATTAGTAATTAGTTGAATTTCTGGGAATGGGGTCCGCCATGTAGCAATGACATGTTTTGGGGTCTGCAGCTTGAAAAAGGTTGAAAACCTCTGCATTAGAGCCCCAGTCTTCATGTTTTGAAACACAAACTTTGAAGATATAATTCTAATTTAGCATGAGCAAGAAATATATCAGTGAGCACTTTTAGACATAAACATTCCATTTGCTGGTCTTTATTTTTTTTTTTGTTTCAATCTTTTTATTAATTTTCACAAAGTAAGAGTAAATTAGTTATATTAATAGCAGAGTTACAGAAAAAAAAGGAGAGAAATACTTATCTACACACACACATACACATACACATAAATAAATGATTATATAACTTGTATAG
>JANHFO010005580.1:25277-36763 GCA_032468095.1 Pareas carinatus | reverse complement strand
GTTCTTACAATTTACATCTCGCAACATTTGATTTGGGATCAGGCATAATCAATTTTAGTATTTACTTCCAATACACATATGAATTTAGAACCAAACCACTAGTTTACCTTCTCATAATTTTATTTTTAGCAATCATTATTTAGCTACAAACGCACCAGTTTTTACTTGGTTTTAGACCTCAAATAAAAGTACTCTCTTAGTCCCTTTCATTTCCCTTTCTTCCCATTTCCCTTCTTTTCCTTCCTCTTACCTTCTCACTTTCTTTTTCTCTTTCTCCCTCTTTCTCCTATTTCCCTAACCTCTTATTTCTCCTTCTCAAACATCATCTCTATCCTTCCTAATCTCCGTCTACTCTTTCTCCCCATACTCCACTTACTTTTCTCTTTCTATTTTATTCCTCTCAGCTACCTAGTTTCTCTCCTTAGATTTTTCTTTTCCCTTCTCCTCTTCATTCTCTCAATTCTCCTTATCTCCTGTTTCTCTCTCTCCACTTCCACTTCCTTTCTTCTTTTCATTCCTATCCTTCTACTTCTATGCTTAGTTCCTTATTTGGGTCCGTCCCCAAGAATCAAACAATTTATTATTGTAAATTTTAAATGATTCAATTCTATTCATATTCCCAATCCTGCTCTTCCAGATACGGGTTGATATTTTAAAAGCATAGTATAGACTAAGGTCTGTCTGTCTGTATGTCAGTCTGTCTCTCTTTCTCCCTCTGTGGTAATTTGCTTGTTCATTATTTTCTGTATGTTTTTTTATTCAGAGACATATTACAGAAAATTCCTCAGTAATTCTAAAGCAGACTTCATAAGTCACCTGAACTTGCCACCAAATAATGGGCAACAGTATTATGGATAAATATATACATTAGTTTGCAAACTTGTGACATATCTTTTCAACAATACTAATTCTCACTGTGGCAGCCAAAATAGCATTATCATATATAAGAAAAGGACCAGTAATTTTAAAATAATCCAAAACTTTGCAGAAGCATGCAAATATTTAGGAATATATTTTAACAGTAGGGAGACCAAACAATTCAATCAGAATAGATTATGTTCTATGCATTATGTTCCTGGGGATAGATCCTAGCTGATTGCTGCGGGTAAAGAATGAAAGTAAAATGGAAGTAAATAATCATTTATGAAAGAAGAAATAGTGTTTGGATCTCAAACAAAAATACTCCATACATTACATCATTTTATCATAGGTCCCATTTATCTAAAGAAATAGGAATACATTGAATGAATGATCACCAAATGTTTTTTGCTGCACTGATAGATTTTAATTGATTACAACTTTAAATTATTTTTTCCTGCACTGCATTTCCCATAACTATAGTCTTAAGCTTAAACAAAACTTAACAAGAAGGCCTTGTTTTCAGAAGTAAATTCTTATTGTTTATTTATTGATTGCCTGGTTTTTAAATTAATAACAAAAAAGAGAAGAACAAACAGAAAAATAATGGCAGTAGAGGCATGCATTATCAATGAGATTCAAAAAAACATAAAAAGGGCTATAATGAACAGGTAAAAAAACGACAAAACATAATACAGGTAGTCCTCAACTTACGATCACAATTGATTCACAAATTTCCATTGTTAAGAAAGACAATTCTTAAGTGGGTTTTGCCTCATTTTTATGACCTTCCTTGCCACAGTTGTTTAATGCAGAAGTCTCCAAGTCTCTGGCTGGAGAATTCTGGGAACTGAAGTCCACAAGCCTTAAAGGGACCATGATTGGAGACCTCTGGTTAGTGAATTACGGCAGCTGTTAAGTTAGTAGCACAGTTGTTAAGTGTCAATAGTTTCCCTATTGAATTTGCATGTCAGAAGGTTGCAAGAGGTGATCACATGACCCCAGGATAGCGCATACATGTCAGTTGCCAAGCGTCTGGTCTTAACTGTAAAAAACAGTCACAAGGATTCATTTGCACTGTCAGTTTCACATCTCATGTACTTGATATGTAGTTCAGGAAATATCATCTTCTGAGAATTTTAGCTTTTATCATACAATCATATTAATATAATCCAATACTTTCTCCCAGAACTTGGTAAATATATGGCATTGTAAAAACATGTGTTTTAAAGATGCATTATTATATCTCCAAAAAATGTTGTTTTGACATTCTTTTTCTATACAAATGTAGTGAAATCCACTAAATTATAAATGTCTTTTTTGTTGTATAAGTCATAACTTGAGGTCCGTTGACATTCTTGCTATACAAAGAGACCTTGACTCACAACCATAATGGAGCCTGCCCATTATGGTCAGAAGACATGACGGACATTAAGGGAACTGCCCGTGTGATCACCTTATAAACCACCCCCCATCCTTGCAGTCATTAAATGAACCCATGAGTCCTTAAACAAAGCAAGAGGTGCCTCAGGAATCCTGGGAGAAGCCCTTACAGGCATAGCACAGGCATTTTTTTCTCATAATCTCTATCTTTTTCTCAATTTTCAAAGTTGTTCATAAAGTCAATTTGGTCAAATCTAAATCCTCCTTCATAAAGTGGTAATTGTATTTTTTTTTAAAAAAAAGATATTCTTGGAATAGAAGAATTCCATAGAAATTTTTTTCTAAACAAAGAGTTTATTTTCTGGAAATATTTTACCTCTTTATCAGATATTCATGCACTGCGACCACATCAAGGGCAGATCGAAGTGGCTTTTCGGTTCAGGTCTCTTTTAGACTCTGATCATCATCCTTCTGAAATAGCAGGTGAGTAGTCATCATCAACTGATGCGTATATGCTTCATTTATCCAGTTAAATGCAATCATTTTTAAAAAACTGAAAATGACATTTCTGTTTAATTTAAAATAGTATTTTGAGTCATGACTACTATTTGTTGCTAAAAAAATCACACATAGAGAATATTTAGACTTCATTAAACATGTCACAGTATAAAATTAGTCTGAATGTAGTACTTATCCGCAAACACATGACATGCACATTTCATTGTAAAAAAATAAAACGATATTGGCACTAAAATTCAATATACAGTATTTGTAAGCGTTGCTATGTGAATCCAGAGTTACAAAAGTGCAAACATTTGCCACATAGCTCATTCACAAAATATTTCAATGCAAATGCCATATTTTAATTCAACATTGTGCAGATTTCACCACAATATTAATGCGGGTCTTCCAAAACAAAAATTATTTGCTTTGTTTCTTTTACAGAATCGCATAGATTTTGTGATAGAGTGCAAGATGCATACACATTACGTTGTTGCCCTCAGGTAAAGCTTTCAAAATTCTTTCAGATATACAATATGTAGTCAGGATCTTGATATACTTTCCAACTTAACCAAAATTAGTTTTATAAGCAAGTGAATTCACAAAAAAAATATGAATTTCAACAACTGTACTTAAAAAAAGCACTTATTAATAAGTAATATCACCTGCATCCAGCTAAGTGGCAGCATGCACTCAACTTTGAAGTCAGAAAAATTAAGCAGGGTTAAGCAGGCAAGCACAAAACCTCAGGGCTGCAGGTTAATTTCACAAAATGACTTCTTGGATGAAGACAGCGGGAGAACATTTTCGAATTGTTCTCTGAAAAATTTCACTCAATCTTTACTTGAAAGAGACTTCAGCATGTGAGCCTCTAAATATTCACAAGTTATAGTATTTAGCCAATCTTGTCTGAACTTCAAAGCTAATTCTGATTGGTCTAACACAGTACGTAGGTCCTATCCTGAATATCAGGGCTTTAGTAATTGCAAAAACCAGCCTGGAAGAAGAGAGTAATAAACCATTTCCTATTGCTGCCAATGTTTTATGGACATCTTTATGAAGTCAACCTTATGAAGTTGACTTCAAAGAGATTATATGTGCAAAAAATGTTTTCCAATCAGAGATTATATTTGTTACAGAAGTAGAATCTATATGGAATGATCATTTCAAAGAATAACAATTCAACAATTAGTTGAATAGAGAATAATTTAACAGTAGTAAAAATAGATTACTTACAACAAATTAAAGATTGCTGCATGTACTATAGGCATAGTCAAACTTACTAAACACATGTTGCAATATTGCATAGGAAATTTACTGTGTATCTTGCAGGCTTTGTTTCATTGTTTATTGAGTGAATACAATATCTACCTTTCATTAACTCTATATGTTCTGCACACTTATGATCCAACCAAACATCAATCTGAATTAAATCTTGAAAAGTATGCCATGACTATAAGTTGCATACTTTCTACTGTCTGCAAAATATCAGGCATTATTATGAAACTAATGTTTTGTTTAATAAACAAAGATGGAAAGGATGGATTTGTTTTAACAGATTTTCTAAACTGAAGCCTCTGCTTATATTGGCTAAGAATGTAGAAAATTATAGCTCAACACATACAGAGGATGACAGGTTGGGAAGGTTGATTCTAAAATGAATAATGGTTTACCCGAAATGATTAACATATATATTTTTCTTGCAGGTTCATGGGGTTGTGAACGACACAATTGCCTTTGTAAAGAGCATAATTACTACAGAGATCAATAGCGCAACAGACAATCCTGTATCCTTAAAAAAAAGAAATGCTTTTTTTTCCTTTAGGAGTTCTATTATAACAAGTGAATTTTTGGTTGTGAGATAAATAGATAGATGATAGATGAGATGAGGTGAGATTGATGGTAGTTATGCTCTTTCCTCTCAGGATACGCAATGTTAGGAAAATCTCATAGGAAAACTAAGAAATAAAAGAAATTGTAGACAAAAAAGGTGAATCTAAATAAATCTGACTTATTCCAAAACCATCTACTATACCTCTACCTGTATGTCTATCTATGCAAACCGGTCTTTTTTCAATCTCATCCATACACTGATTATATGTTACCTTGTAATTTGTAATTCTCACATTTCCCTTTCTGAGGAATTCTATCCAACCTCAGTTTTTTAAGTCTCTTTTTATTCCACCCATTCATCTTTCCTTCATATCTCTATTTTGTGATTTTATTCATGTTTATTCTCTCTACAGTTCATGATCAAACTATCTCAATGTACTTCTTTTGTACTAATTGTTCTTTTTTGTACAGAATCCATGTTCGTTCATCACTCTTTCATTCTTGATTCTATCTCCTCTTGGTTTACTTGTACTTCTTAAGTATTCCATTCTCATTTCATTCAACTTAACTTTGAGTTTCATAATACCCAACTTCACGTGACAATGTGGTAGTGTATACTCCTCTATACAAACATTTTATCTTCTTTCCACAAACATTAATTTCTCACAAGAAGCTACATAGTATTCATTATCTTTCTACCAGCATTTTCATATCCTAAATATTTTTCATTCATTTCTACATCTCAATAAATATTTTCCAAAGTTCACAAAGTTATTCATTCTAGTTTTTTCCTTCATATTAAAATAGCTTACAATTCTTATCTGTTTTCTCTTCCAAAACTTATTTTTATACATGTTAACTTGTAGCTTCTGGTTCTTTCTTTCATCACACAATCTATCTAACATTCATTGCAAACCATTTTTCTCAGCAAATAGCATGACATCTCAAACAAAGTGCATGTACATTCACTTCACAATTAGCTCTAACATCACAATAAACAGTTCTTATACATTTATTCATAAATACATTAAATATTTAAGGGAACATCATGTACCCTGATCTGACTTCTTGCTAAGAACTGGACCATTTGCTAAATATTCCTTTTATGCTCCTTCATTTTTAGTTCCATTATTATGGATTTTATTATTAAATCACTTTAAAAATGATTTGCTAAGTCTCACCTGTGCTAAGTCTCACCTGTAATAAGCAAATTAATTAATATATTAAAATGTAGAGTTTAATCTGATCAAAGAAGTCATTTTTAAACTCATTGTGTTAATTCTTAATATTTTTGGTAAAGATGGTTTTTGCTGACCGGAAGGAGACAATTTCTGGAGGAAATTTCCATGGTGAATATCCAGCCAAGGTAGCTGTCTAAAATTTCTTTTTCTAACATGTATTTACTAATATTGGAATTGAGGGTGAGGGGGGCATGGCTAAAATTCTTACCTCTAAAACTATTTAACTTGCAGGCTTTAGACTACCTTGCGATTGGTGTCCATGAACTTGCTGCAATTAGTGAAAGGAGAATTGAACGACTCTGTAACCCATCACTCAGTGAATTACCACCATTTTTGGTTACAGAAGGAGGTCTAAATTCTGGTTTCATGATAGCACACTGCACAGCAGCTGCCTTGGGTGAGTCCTTGTCACTCAAGGCATTTGAGTGACTTGGGAAAATATGAACTTCTCACCTGAAATTGGGAGTATTGATTCAGCTTAGATGAAGAACAATATCAAACGCAACTTTATACTAGGCAGAGTTTATCGCTAGCTTCTGTTCACTTCAGGATACATTAAAATGTAGAATTTGACCAGTGGCCGAAGTTTTGGATACAATACTATTATTACAAATATTTTTCATGGCTGACTGTTGTTTACAAGGGAATGTTGTTTCCATTATTATTTGCTTTTGAGGCCAGCATTTATTCCCACTGGGCTTTTGCAGTTTCAGAGAACAAAGCCTTGTGCCACCCCTCTTCTGTGGACTCTCTTTCAACCAGTGCAGCAACAGAGGACCACGTATCCATGGGAGGATGGGCTGCAAGAAAAGCACTTAAAGTCATTGAGCATGTGGAACAAGGTAACACTAAGGTAGCAGCCTCCTGAGAAGACACAGGGCACCCCAGCAAGGTTTCACGAGGTACATTTGTGTGTTACGCTGCTATGAGGCTGGACAAAAGCAATCCAAGCAGAATTCCACGGCAGGCAGGCTCACCGTAAGGGATAGAGATGGGTGAATCAGTGTCAATTTGATTCCTTTTGTTGCTTGCTTTACAGGGCTTATTTTTAATCAACTATCCAAACACAAAATCATTGATCTTGTAAAAACCTATAGAGAATTTACTCCTTTGAAAATGTGTAAGACCACCAGGACTCTTGGCCTTTTCTTTCTTTTCACAATATCACTAGTGTGCCTCCTATCTTCTAGATCATGACTGCTATTACTCATAATGTAGCCAAATTTTGCTTCGCTGCAAAGAAAATTGCATTTCTTTGACATTTTTACATTTTCTTCCTCTTCTTTTCCTTTACTTTTTAGTTGCTTTAACTTCTTTTGTTATTTTTATGATATATGTAGAATTTTATGTATGTACATGTATATGTACACACACCAGTCAAAGACCTGCCTATCACAGTCCCACATACACAGCAAGCTCTACTTACAGCTGCTTTAGGAAATACTATAAAAGAAAATCAGTCTCTCTGAGGTGAGCCCAATGCTGGGTTGCTGTTGTTGCTATAAAGTTACAGAAAAGGCAAACATTCCTGAAAACTTCATACATTTTCGAAAGAATCAGATTTAGAAGCATGAATATTAGTAAGACTTTGTTCATTCAGCCATTCATTTTGCCATGAATCTGCTGGAATTAAAAACTAGACCTTGCTCCCAGCAAAATCTGTGGCTAAACTCTTTAACTTCTCTAATAGGCTTGAGGAGAGATGAAGAGTTTGACATCTAAATAGCACAGCAAGACTTTTTAAAGTACAGAACTGTTATGTGAGGCATATTTAGGCTCCTTCGGAGAGCTCAGTGCCTTGAAATGTATTGTAAGCAACCATAATGTACCAGGTTTAAGACTGTGAAATATATCAGACCAAAAATATGTGTCTTAATTACTGTTCTTGGATAGATTGTCATAGTATGCTTCATTAGAGGCTAAGATAGCTCAAGTGAAAAGGTTGCCCTACTCTATTTTAAATTCTTCTATGGTTTCTGTATTATGAATAGCTTGGTGCAGATGTATTCTTAATGGCATTTGATATTATTGTATCATTTCATGTTGGTCTATGACCATAGTAAAGATTTGATTTCATGAATACAACATTTACCAATATTATGGCTATGGTGCTTGCCCTTCTTGTTTATGATTTTGCCTAATGTTTGTACAATGCATGCTAACTTGTGCTTGTGAATTGGCCTAATAGATGTACTGTCCCAATTTGACCTTTTTCCCCTTTGATATTTAACCTACAGATTAATTTCTTGCATTTCTTGGCAAATGACAAAACATTTGTATAATTTGTTCAGAAGCCCATTTTCAGTCACGCCCTCAAAATGCCAGCTGTGACTCCCAATGTTGAGGGTTGCATCTTGAACTCTTTTCAGCTAACCAGGCATTTTCCTGTTGCTTTTATTCATTAGTGCTGGCTATAGAACTTCTTGCAGCATGTCAAGGCATTGAGTTTCTACGTCCCCTCAGGACTACCACCCCATTGGAGAAAGTCTATGACCTTGTGCGGTCTGTTGTCAGGTATATCAAACAACAATTCCCACAGATTGTAGCTTTTGGGAACATTGACCAAATATTAACAAAACCCATACCAACAGGACTAAATTTAGGATTTTAATTTGGCTTTTTTCAGACCTTGGATAAAAGATCGTTTTATGGCCCCAGACATTGAAGCAACTCACCGATTGCTTGTGGATCAGAAGGCAAGTTGTTTTTGTGCATATACACTCCTGCATATAACTTTTTGTACCTAGCAATTGTTCATAATTCCTTACAAGATTTAGCATTCACTGCTCTATGAAAAATATTTAAATGTTTAACAACAAAGTGTTAAATATTTAATTATACTCTTCAGATGTGTTAGGACTATAACTCTCAGAACTCCCAGTCAGCATAAGCAAGGTTGAATCAGAGTTGTAGTAGCTACTGCAAGAAGATAATAGCATATTTATTTCAGATATATTTATCTGTTTTCCACTGTCAAATGTTTCCCAGGTCCGCTCATTAATGGTAAATGTAAGAAAACAGACCAAAACCAGAAATAATTGGCAGAAAATTATTTGCAAGCCAATAAAAACAAATATTCAAAGCAGGTAAAGCAAAAATGGAATCCGTAAAATGTGGACAAATAAAGTATTCCTTCACTTGTTACTAAATAGATAAAATTAGTCGTAGGCAGAAATATGGAATTCTAGAATAAAAAAGTAAAATTTGGGAGGAGTTTTTATCTTGCCCTGTTGATGTGGGCAAACTGGCTTCAATCAGTTACATTAATAAAATCATCATAAAAGAATAAATGAATGATTTAAAAAACTTCCCCTCTAAATATTCTGGACTTCAAATCACAAAAACAGCTTTATAGCAAGTAGTGGACACCAGTAGGGCAAAAGGCCTGAAGGGCATCCTAATTTTAGCATGTCTCCTGTTTAGTAGTTATTTTAACATATTTTTCAATATTTTGCTGAGTTTTGGGATCAGACTTTGCCTTTTCTTCTAGTTCACTTTTTATTTTCTACATCTAGGTTTGGGAAGTAGCTGATCCATACATTGAGAAATATAGAAGGGAGCACATCCCGGAATCCAGACCCATCTCCCCAACTGCGTTTTCTCTATCGGCCAGTAAAAGCGCCCCCTATCGCCCCCATCACCACAGTGATTCTGAAGAACATGACGAGCAGTGAAACCATCAGAACTGAATCTCAGTATTTCATATGCTGGATCGATTTATATGTTGCAAAATTTGCATAGCTTATTCTGAAGCAGGGGTCTCCAACCTTGGAAATTTTATGACTTGTAGACTTCAACTCCCAGAATTCCTCAGTCAGCAGAGGGAGGCGATTCATTTCCAAAATCAAAAATACTGATAGAAAAGTTGCTGAAATAATTTTACTGTTTCACAAATTTAAAGAGAATACATCGATTTAGTTTATTACAAAATTAATGGCGATAGAACTGGAATGCAATCCTGTACAGTAACTACATTTTATGGCAAAGTTAGTAAATTTAATGCCAAGCCAAAATTAAGGTAGCCAATATGAACAGCTGTTCCAGTATATTAAATTTAATACATTTAATTTTACAGTTTTCACAGAAATTAATCCTTATATTTTTTCAGAAATGAATACTAAATTTATACTTTTATCAAATTAATACAGCACTAGAACTGTACATAATACATAGAAGCAATGAAAGATATTGTAGAAGTATAGTAAAAAAACAATTTGGTAGCAATGCCAAGTTCGAAGGCTATAAGCCACATCTTAAAAGTTTTATAAGACTAAGTTTTTCTACATGTCCTTTTACCTTCAATTTGAGAATATATAGGTTTGTTTAATAAATACAATACAATACTGTTGATGGATTTTTTTGCATGATATAGCCTTCCTTCTATCCCTCAGTTAACACAGCTAAGGTCAGCTGATTTTGGATTTTTCTAATCTGATGCGGAAGCGCTGTTTCCCATCTTTTCCTATAGAAGCCTAAATGTGACATTTTGGTGATGATTCTTATGATGCTGTGGAAAATTTGAAATGGTAAATTTGGGTAACAAATTCTATTAGGTGCTTTTGGCTGTTGCATGCATGTTGCTTTCTCTCCAGTCACTGTGTTTTCCTGCCCATGGCTATTTTGTGTTATTATGCTTGATTGACATGATTTTAAAAGAGAAGCAGCAGGCATAACATTAACAAAGTAAGGAAGTAATCTGAACTTAAGCACTTTCTGTAACTCATATATGTCAAACAGGTGGCCCATGGGCAAGACATGGCAGCGAGCAAAGTGCTCCCTGAAAGTGATGGTGACAGCATGGGTAGGGGTCTTCTACCATAGGGGGATCATCGGCGGACAGGGGGGGATCAGGGGGGCCCTCGACAGGGGTCCACAGTGGAATTTAGGGGTCAATTGGGGGTCCATAGGGGGTGTCCTCTGGAATCGTGGGGGGGTACAGGTCTACAGGGGTTTGTGCGGCGGCGGCAATGGCACTGGCCCACAATGAGTCTGACACCCCTGAGCTAGAGGTTCTAGCTCATCACATTCTTTAGCGGTGTTGAAAGAAATTATTACCCATGGGGTTTCTAAAGCAAAGCATAACAATTCTGACATGTGGTTAAAACTACTATGCTAGCTGTCTGTTCATCCTGCCTCCTCACCCAGTCTCAGCATATACAGTGGAAAGTAAAAGTTGGTTGTGTTAATTGCTGATTGGGAAATATGTTAATTGCTCCACCTTAAGTTGATTCACAATAAGGTGAATAGGACATGTTGGCCTCATGACTAAGGTATAGACTGGCTACATAGAAAAAACAATGTATGCTTAGATTGCTTTACCCTATGGACTGGAACAAATCATGTCTAACTAGTTGTTTGGATGTGCAGCTAGTGAGTGAATCTTGAAACCAGGAGTTTGAAGCAAAGTTGGGGGTTGTGGTAGAAATAAAAATGAAATCACACCAAGACAATATTCTAGCCCAAACAGAAAAACCTCCGTGGCACTCCCTCGGTTCAATTACCAACACAGATAATTACCATCGACCCCATATATCAGAACAGCCAATTGCTATGAAATTGGATTCCTAGGGATTACCACAAAAAGAAACCAAACGGTCCGCCAGCTCCGAGATCGCGTTAAGCCGCCTGACAGCGTAAAAACAGCTGTGAGGCGGCGGGAAGCTTTCCCCT
>JANHFO010005579.1:18444-30500 GCA_032468095.1 Pareas carinatus | reverse complement strand
CCACAGTTGTTAAGTGAATCACTGAAATTGAAAAGCAGCTTCTTCTTCTTCCTCCTCCTCTTCCTCCTCCTCCCGCTCCTCCTCCTCCAACTCATTCTCCTTCCTCCTACTCTTTCTCTTCCTCTTCTTCCACGATCGTTAAGTGAATCTGGCTTCCCCACAAGGAAGGTCATAAAACGTGGCAGAATTCACTTAACAATGGAAAGTTAGGGTCGCAAAGAGAGGACTACCTGCTACACTGAGTCTTACAGTCGTAAGGGATTGATCTGCTGTGGTTAGGATGTTGTTTAAAGAGCATGTGCGCGTACATCACAAGCCAACGACTGCCTGTACTGTTCACTGCGGCGGATGCTCCCAACGAGGTGAGCAGGTTTGTAGGGGGCCGAGTCCGCCCGCTTTGAAGCTTTGCAACTGCTAGAAAAATGCTGCCAACCCAGGAAACCTTTGCCAGGCTCCCACCTTCTCACGCAGGCATTTAACCACTGTGGCTGTTCCAAATTCACAGGTGGTGCTTTCTAAAGGAAAGCGAAAACATAGCTTATACTGTTTGGGTCTTCCATCTGCTGTCTGCTTTTCCAAAAGTCCCTCTCCAAATTCCCAAAGAGGCACATAATATGGTCTACCGTCAAGCTTTTGCAATCATGTTTCCTCGAAAATAAGACCCGGTCTCATAACTTTTGCTCCAAAAAACGCATTAGGGCTTATTTTCCAACTAGGTCTTATTTTTGGGAAAACATGGTGTCTGTCTGTCTGTCTGTCTGTCTGTCTGTCTGTCTGTCTGTCTGTCTGTCTGTCTGTCTGTCTGTCTCCATCCATCTCCCAATGCTTGTTATGAGGAATAGCAGAAAAGCTACAAGCAAGTTTTCCCTTTCAAAGGCCTGAAGCCCAGGATGTGAAATTCCTGCAAATTGGAAAACAGACTGCCCACAAACTCCACAAAGCTGCCCTGGTTTTAAATACCCCACAATTGAGTCCAAAATAAATTATCTCAGCTCTCAAATACAGTTAACCTGGTGGTATTCCAAAGTTGTTTCCAGAGGGACCCAGAATCTTCAAAGTAGAAGAGCTCAAGAAGAAAGACTGAACTCAGGCATTCTGTATCTCAGGAAATACTGACAAGTGTTGGCTTTCTCTGAAACCCAGCCTCTTACACCAGAGGTTTTCAAACTATGGGCCAGGGACCCCTTGCGGTCTGTGGCAAATTGCCAGGGGGGTCCGCAGACAGGTCCAGAAAATTTTTGAAAAACTAATCTACATGAATTGTAGATTAGTAATGAATTGGATTTGTGGGAACAGGGTCCTCCACTTGAAAAAGATTGAAAACCTCTGTCTCACACCCACTGGGTGTCCATATTCATCACACTTAGATTCATGAAGGAAGGCAGATGTTCTCCCATTTGCAGAAAAGCTGTCTCAGAATTTGCTCCATAAATAAAGGGAGACTCAGCAGGTTGAGATTTAAAAGCAGAAGGAATGAAAGCACAGGCCTGAGGTCAGAGAGAGAAGAATATGCTGTAATTTCCTCAAACAAGCAATATGTGATGGAAAAAACAGAGGGCCTATATTGCAACACAGAAGCTAGTGTTAAAAGAAGAGGTTTTCCAATTACAGTATCTAAACTTTCAAGCCAAGTTAGGAAAGTACCTATTTCAAGTTTTGGTTCTTATGACTGTTTTTTTACAGAAACCTAATTGGAGAAAATTTGGAAGTTTCAAAAGTCTCTTTCATTGGATTGCTGTTGAATAATTCATTCACAGCAAGGGCAGGGCTGAAATCAAAAAGCAACGTCTTAAATCATCATCGCCAGACCGTTCTTTGAGGCCTCATGTCCACGAAACATCGCCAAGGCAAGTGCAACTTTAAGAAAAGATCTGACCACAAGATCAACATAAAGCGAACTGAACAGCTTCTGAAAATATAGAATGCAGGATGCTGCCGAAGTGGAAGGCAAAAACTGGGCCTCTTTAAAAGGTTAAAATCATGGCAACTAGACCAAAGTTTGTTAATCTGAGATGTTTTGTTACTCATCCATCATCATCAGTCAAAATAAAAAATTTAGTTAAGAATGTACCAACTCTTGCCACACCAACTGCAGGGGTTTCTCCTCAAAATGCATTGATGAAAAGTCAATCAACCAGACCAAAAGTATCTTTAAAAGGTTAAAATCAAGGTAACTGGACCAAAGTTTGTTAATCTGAGACATTTCGTTTCTCATTCAAGTAACTTCAACAGTCAAAATAATTTTTTTTAGTGAGGCAGAGAGTCAAAGAGTTGTGGGAATGTACCAACTCTTGCCACACCAACTGCAGGGGTTTCTCCCCAAAATGTATTGGAATAGGTCAATGAAAAAACTGAACCGTTTTTTTCAAATCGCTGCCATTGGCCGAGCAGAAACAGTTTTCCCCCGAATTCTCATGGACAACACACAGCTACTTTTCTAGGGACAGTTCCCATTCCAACTGATTAAAAGAGTGCCTGCTTCAGAAATTTATTTTACAAGCCAAGAGAGTTCCAGAGGAATTCTAAAAGAGGGAATGCAGTGCTTTTACACTTTGTCAGGGACAAAGAGAAGATGCATAAAAATTCAAGTTGCTCCTTTTTTTTGACCATCTCTCCAACAACCTTCAACCTCCCTGGCTTTCCTCAAAACAACACCTGGGGTGGACCTTACACACACACACAAACACACCAGCAGATTTTAATACTGCATCCATTATTACAAGAATAGGGATCTTGTCTACAATTGCTATGAGGACTGTACTAGTAGAGTTGAAGGAAGAGAAGAACGATCATTCTTCTTTGTTATCGGAGAGAATCTGAATAATTTGCAGGATTCACGGCCTTTCTTAATTCCTGAGATGTTCACAAAATGTTCCCTTTGTACCTCTATCAACACTGGAGACAAACAGTAAGGCAAATGCCACCGGTGGAGAGCATTTAAAAGCCTTCCTCCAATGTTGACATCTCTCCGATCATTCTTTGTTTTCAGAGAAGATCTGAAACATCTCCATCACCTGTTAGGATACATGGCCTGAACAAGACTTATCTGAGGGAAACTGTGGATAAAAATTTGAAAGGTGCAATGTGCTAAGCCAGAGTTTTTAAAACCATGATTTGCTGAGCATAGCGACAGGGTGTTCCAAAAGTGCTTTTTCAAGAGGCAACTGGACTTCTGAACATCAGAACTGAAGAAGCTTCTTGGATGAAAGCAAAACATCTTCAAAGAAAAACAAAGGAAGTCCAGTTGCCCCTTGAAAAAACACCTTTGGGACAACCATGACCTGGAGAGAGAGTCTCCATAGTCATATAGCTACAGGGTCTAGTTTATCAATAACACTAAGCCAACATGGGTAAGTGGGAGCATAATCCTAATCCAAAAACAAAATCACCAGAGAGTTTAGTATTATATGTGCATTTGTACAAAAGCTGACTTAAACTGCCACGCAAATATTAAATCCAAAGGATTTTTTTTTTAAATTTAGAAAGAAATACACACTTTAAACTTACAAACAAAAAGACCTTACTTAAGAGAATAGCCCGTGTCCAGAGACTGAATGTCTCTTCCTTGAGGGAGAGCAATCTTGTTTTCTTCTGCGCAAGATTCAGAAATCCCTCCATTGGAGTTACCAGGGATCTTCCTAGAACACCGAGGAGACTGAGAAGGAAAGCCATCTAAAGATTTCATCAAAGCTGACGAGAAACGGTCGCTAATGGAATAGATTTTGCTGCATTTTTCTCCCTCGGAGCTGGTTTTCAACATCTCACAGGTCTGAGATGAAGTGAGTGGAAAGCTCCGGGCACGTTGGCTTGGCGGTTTGGTGACTCGTGAACCGAGTTCCGTTTTTTGTGAGGCTGGAAGAGTCAAAGATGAGCCAAGAGGGGTGCTATGGCTCATCTCTGAAGTCGAAGCACAATGATCCACAGAAGAAGAAGGAGAGTGGATCTGGCTTTCCGCTAGAGATGACGGCAGGGGACTGCTGTTCTCAGAACCCTGGTCAGGGTTACTGGCGGACACTTGCCGAGAATCAAGCGCAGCGGATTTGGGATCCTGCAGACTGGAAGCTTGTTCTTTTTGAGCGGACACCTTCAGACTCAACTTCCTAGTTCCCTTTTCAGGAGACTGAGGAGTGCCCAGATTTTCAAAAGAGCTTATTCTCTGCTTGATTGACGATCCTCTAGGAGACATACGGATGACCTTGGAAATGGAGCCCAGCTCATTGTCTGACATGCTCTGGTGCTCAGCGCTGCTGTTTCTGGGAGTTTTTGCATCTGAACTTCCTTTCTTTAGTCCCTTGAGACTCTGACCGAACCAAGCTGGTTTGGGTGCCACAGGTGGGCCTTTCTTCACAAAGCCACCTTCCTCTGACCTAGAAGAGGCTTTGGGATCGCTCTCCTCAGTGTCCGAGGGCTGCAGGGCTGCTCCTGAGCCATGCAGGCTTGGCTCACTGTCTTTGCTTTCGACGTCACGAGGCATGTTTAAGGCGCACCTTTCTTCAGCCACGCTGGGGTTAAACAAGCTTTTGATGCAGTCGGAAATTCTCACCCAAGGATCTTCACTTGTCGTCTCAAGGCTATAATCCACCCTGGCTTGTCTTCGGAGTGCAGGCCTCGCAGATGAATCTGTCTTCCCTGAGTGGCAGATAAAAAACTAAAGATGCATCACAGGAGGAACAAAATACCAACACACACCAATCGCCTCGTTCTGAATTCAAAATTGCCCTGCAGGATTACAGCTCCTGCATGCTTGCAAGGAAGGTCCACCAAACTCAATTATACCTAAGGAGCTGTACAAAAATTGGTTTACATGTCCCACTAGCAACCCTGGAGCCTTACAATTGCTCTCTTACAGCTCTACACTTGCTCCCTTCACAGCCATATCCCCATTCTAAGCAAAAACTGAGAAAATCTCTTTCAAGTTGAGCTAGATGTTCATGCAGTTTTTTTGGCAGCAATATAGGACCAAGGTCAGTATCTTCTGCTATTTTTTTTAATTCAAGTATAATTTACCATGGAAATTCCTGCTGACCTCCCCTAAAAGGGCTGACAAATCCCAATCCTCCTTAGCTTCTGAGCCTAGGCAAGGTTGAGGTGTGCCACCAACTGAGAGGCTTCCAAGGAGACACAGTTACTAACTGACATAGTTGGGCAGTTAGATAATCCCATTTCATTCATTCTGAATGCAATCCTGGACAGATTTCTTCAGATGTTTGCAGAAAACCGCACGTCAGTCTGCAGTCTTGGCTATGATAACCATCACTAGTCCAGATCGCCCTAGATTGCAAAGCTGGAATTTGCAAAATAATTCCTATCTCCCATTCCAAAGGAGACGCCTTAGCGAGCACTGGCTGACCATTACAGGGAAACCAAATCTTACCTTTGTTGCTTTTCTTTTCCTGGTCTGCAGCCCCTGTGGACACCTTCAACTGTTCTGTAGTTCGTGGAGCTAAAGAACTTACAAATGTGCCGTGAGTTACAACCGTCTTATTTCTCAGCTGCAGCAGGTCCCCAACTTCCTGTCGACAAAACAGGAAGCACAAAGCTGACAAACACTTAGTTGCATCAAACTGCAATCTCTGGTATCTTTGAGCTTGTCCCATCTAGACAAACATAAAGCATTTCACTTGGAACTCAACACAGAACCAGGCTGGGTTCTCAAGTCTGATAAATGATTTTATTAATCCAGCTTTTTACCGTGACGTTCTGCAGTCAACAACACTCAGTTAGGATTTAATTTAACACTGACTTGTATCTAACCCCTGGCTTTGAATAAAGGAATTTCTTGTATTCTTTACCATAGATTTTTTTTTGCCACTTTTTAAAATTTCCTGCAGTCTAAGGAATTTTATTTTTTAAAACAAAATAGAGACTTGATTTAGACATGCACTTCTCTTTCTGGAAAAACACAAATGATGAGGCTTTCAGAGGCTTACATTATGTTGAAATATTCTTTTTTTTTAACCTCCAGTTCCATTTAATTTGCTTTGAAATTTCATTGAAAGAGGAAGAGAATTTCAGTGAAATGTTCTTGGATCAAATATGGTTTTCTTGCCCTTCTTCAATTTTCAAAAGGCTGTGTGTGAAAGCCGTGCCTTTACTTGGAGAAATTAACCGAGGAGAAATTCCCTGAGATTAAGAGCAATTAATCAGTGGAACAGCTTGCCTCCAAAAGTTGTGGGTCTTCCATCACTGGAGGTTTTTAAGAAGAGTTTGGACAGCCATTTGGGGTTGGACTAGAAGACCTCCAAGGTCTTCACTTTAGTAAGAAAGACACCCCAAAAACACCAAGAGAAATTTGATCGAAATTCTCAAGCAAGGGAAGAATAAGGTCAGAAAACAGGGAAGCTTCAAAGAAGGCTCTTCAGCATTAAATTAACTTGGAAAAGTAACAGGCCAAAGCTATTCAAATATCTATACGTGAATAACTCCATGGATATCTCATTCATGGTTCAGTTTTATCTGGTATCTTAAGTGCTCATAATTTTATCTGAGTAGATATGGAAGGAGATTCTAACTGAAGTTTCAATAGAGAGTTTAGGATAGTTCAAACGAGAATGGAGAATGAATCTCATACACTTCTAAAGCTTCTAAAGGCATTGTCTTGTGTTTTTTAAGAGCAGAGTTGTGGACCTTAGAAGTAGTATTATTTTGCCCCCGAATAGCTAATCACCTCAGTACTATAAGTGTTACTTTTGTGGCCTACATATTTAATTATCTCATTTGTGACCCTTGCACATGAGACGAAACTCCACAAATGAATGGTATTCTTGCCTGTCCCAATTCCTTTGACCCCCATCAAAACAGATAAATGCCCGCCTAATATGATCTAGTTTTTAACCTTAAACTAAGCTGTAAGGAAGGTGTTCGTATGTTCTGTGAATCCAAACAATCTGTCTCTAAATTTATCCACAGTACTCATTTTTCTGAACATCTGCAGAGGCATTTTTTTAAAAAAATAAAGCAATAATAGAAGAAAAACCAAAATCTCTTTATACCATATTTGACTATGAAACTTTTGATGTTGTGCAATCTTAGGTGCTTTCCTACCATCCTAAGGTTGGTGGTTTCATTTGTTTCCATGCTTTGCATATATTCTATTCTACATTCAAGCTTCTTAGAGGTGAAGTCTAGTTCCTTTTTCCCGCAATGCCGTCTCAAACATTTTTTTTTTGAGGGGAGAAGACACAAAGGCCCACAGTCAGTATTTCCACAGACAGAGAGGGTTTTTGGTTGTCTGCAGAGATGGTGTCTCTTTTTAGAGAACCTGTTTCCAGACAGCTTTCTTTCCCTGTTTCGCAAATGCATTTTAATTCATTGTTTGGCACACTGGTTTTAAAATATATAAAGACCACATTGAGCTTCACACTCATACTGTTTTTGCCATCTTCAAAAAAAAAAAGTAAACTTACTTTCTAAAATCTATATATATAAACGCAAAAAACTGATCGACTGACTCATCACCAGATCTCAAAAACTATACAAGCTACAAACATGAAATTTAGTACATGAGTTCATCTTGGTATCTAGGCACTCACTAAGAAAGGATTTTTCAAAATATTAATTTTGAAGCGAGTTATTTTGAAATTTAATTCCGGATGGGTTCTGATTGGACAAAATATCCAACATCGTTTGTTAATTTTCTCCTGAGTGGAGAGCTTTCGCAGCCTGTTTTCTTATTTTGAGTTTTTCGGGAGAGCACAATAACAGCACTCTAATCTCCAAATGCGTGAGGAGCAGCAGGGCAGGTGAGTGCGGGGCTGGATAGCAAGAGCAGGCCCGAAAATTGCAAAATGGGGGTTGGGGGGGAAATCTGTCTGAGCCCTCAATTACATGATTCTATTTTCTTATCCAACATTCAATTTTATTGGTAATCCCCGTAGCGGAGGACGGGTACCGGCAGCTAGTATGGCTATAAAGCATGCCCTGGGAAGAATGATTTACATTCAGTATTGAACTGATCTCCTTATCTCAACTCTCTTTTTTTAAAAAAAATAATGTATTTATTTATAACAAAACATAGTAAATATTTCAACATAGACCTTCTGAGTGTACAATTCACCAATCTCAACCATATCAAATATATTACTAATCTTTTCTAGTACATTTTGATTCCCACGCCTTCATTCTTCTTTTGAGCCATATATAAAATAAGTTCCAAATTTGACAATAATCTGAATCTTCTTCTTTTCCTTTCATTCTCATAGTCTATCTATCCATTTCTGCACAGTCTAATATTTTCTTGACTATTCCTTATCTCAACTCTTTTAAGGCTCTTTAATATCATTGATACCGCTAGGGCATATTTAGATGACAAGAAGATAATTCTTATTATCCCACCCAAAATTATTGAAACCGTGTCTCCTTATGGCTTTACCCAAGTCTAGCCTGAGCACTTTTCCAAAGAGACCATCGTCCTCATTAAGAATACTTAAGAGGGGCTCATTTTGCTCTGGTGCTCAACCATATCTGATGCTGGCATTTTTGGACCTTTCTGTCTGTCCACTAGAAACTTGCCTTACCTGAGTGCTTGAAGATGGTGGAATGTCACTCTCATGCAAGCTGGGCCTCCCTTTCATCTCTCTGACCATTTGGTCATTATCAGGACAATCCTGTTTGAAATACTTCCTGGGTGGAGGTTTGGGTTTGAATGATCGGGGTTTTCTAACCAAAATCTCTGTGCATTTCTTAGTAGTATGCGGTGAAAGGGGATTGACGTCTTGAGGTACCGATGGGGAAGATTCCTTTCGTAAACTCATTTCAGAAAATGAATGCCGGGAGCCTGGTGGCTGTGTAATTGCTACATCCAGGTGATCTTCTTTTCCTTGGCTATCGGTCAACGGATAGAGCGGGCCATTTCCACAAGATGACCTGGGGTTGTAACTGCTATCACTGCTGGAACGGATCATTGGCTTTTGAGAAGGATGGTTGAGGTGAGCACCGTTCTTCTCCAAGTATTTTTCACAAGGAGCTTTTTTAAGCCAGCTGCCACCTGCATTGGAAGTAGAACACGGACACAGTCGAACAGTGCAGGGAGGAGACCCAAGATGATGATTAGAATCCAAAGACCTTCCCAAATAGTCCCATGCCTCCCAAAGAGCCTGGAATTTGTCTGAAGACTTCAGTAGCCTTTTCTAACACAGCCACTTGCGTGGCAAAAAACGAAGGCTGCAGAAGGCGTATGTTATCACCTGGGAAGCTGCAGTTCAGAATTCAGAAACCTCCACTGGATCACCGTATGTCAAGGGACTAATCTAAATGATAGATAACTGTCCAATTGGGCATCTGATTTTTACTTTATAGTCCACTTAAAATTAATGTTGGCTTTGCGAATACAAAAATAATGGTCACATTTATTTATTTCTATTAAAATTGCTCAAAGAACAATGAAGGTTTTCTCGGTGAAGGTGAAGCTGATGGTTCCTCTATGGAGAGGAGTCACTTCTTATTTTAGGGTCTGAAAGTCTCAAGTTCCTCAGTGTTATGATATTCTCAAAGATGACACATTTCATTATATGTTTTTCTGGCTCTGGATGAACTGGAGAGGATTGTATGTTACAAAATAGGAATGCTATATTCTGAACGTTCTAATTCCCTTTTACATCTTATGAGAACAAAGAAGAAATACCCTTAAATCAAGTTTAGGTCCAGATCGAGGGAACTGTGGGATTGTATTTTTAAAACTGTAGCTCACTATTGTTTGTTATTTTGTTCCAGAAGATCTAGTCCTCTCTCTCTCTCTCTCTCTCTATGGTATGTGGGTACCACTTCCGTGAACAGGTTGATGGTCCCCAAAGCTTTCTAAGGTTATCTGGCCTAGTTGGATACCTAACATGCCAAATTCTTCATATCCAAATCGATGGGGATACCTTACCTTCTGCATTCCAGTGGAATTTCTCTCTTTCAAACCTGTTGCTCTCCATGGCATTGAAAACAGCACCCTTGAGTTGCTGTTCGGAAACCTGCAATAGGCCACAGGCCATCCAACCAGGATGAAAATTTTAAAGTCTGGAAAAAGTCTTTTATTTCCATTTCTGCAATACTTCATAATCCCACAGCCACCGCTTTTAAGTCTCCCCTGGTTTCACTATTAAATGTTGAAGTTCAGCCTTTTTACCCAAAGATTAAGTGAAGATTTCTAAAGGGGGTTACTCAGCACAGAACGATGCTTCATGTCAAGACATGTTAACAAGTCAATTTTTGGAGTTCTCATTTGACCTAATGCAAATAGACCATCTCCAATTCTCAGAGGAAAATTTTATAGACAGCTTTGCAGCGCTTTGGATTGAAAAGCAGCAGCATGTTTCAGAGAACACAGTGTTAGGACTATCTGCAGCTTCCTAAAGCTCCTGCATCAGAGCTTCTTAAAACTCCTGCATCACAGATACAGCTGCTTTAAGGAGTTTCACAGAGTTGCCATATGCACTTCAAAGCTGCCCTATGCACTCCAAAGCATCTTTCCCCCTTCAGCTTTGAAGTGATACACAACATTAATTCTTTAAGTAATAAGAATCAAGCTACATGATTGCTGTCACGGGGCAAAACAATGAAAAAGAGAATGGTCAAGAAGCTCCAAAGAAGCATAGGGAACACCTTTGCAAGGGTATAAGTCTCAGCAGGTACCTGATGAAACTCAGATTTTACTTAGATCCTCCACAATAGAAAGACTTTGCCTACAAGCCATCTTGGTACTTGAGTGGCTTTTTTTTCCTTTCTTTGAGGGGAGGGCTACTTTGGCAGTTGTCCCAGTGCTTGGAGATCATTAAAATATGTACGTTTATAGACAGCAAAGAAGTTTTACAAGCTGGCAAAGAAAGAAAGGGAGTCTCGGATGGTCATTTCTAGCTTATTAGCTTTCATCAGTGAGGCATATACCCTTTGATGGGATTCGAACCTGGGCTGGAGGACATGTGAGGCTGATGTCTCAGCCACTGAGCCACAGGTTCTCCCTCTCTTTGTTGACTTGTAGCAGGGAATCTATCAGGCTTTTTTTTATAAAGCACCTGGTTTTTTTCTGAACACAGAAGGAAGCATACTTCTTTCCTGTCTATAAAAAAGTGTGTTGCCTAGCAACTGCCTGCTAAACCCCTAGTCTGAGGCTGAAAGGCAAACAGAGCAGTTTGCTCCCTTCTGTATGCAGAAAAAAATCCAGGTGCCTTGCCTCATTAAAAAACAAGCAAACCTGATATATAAGTTTCATTCACTTCCCATCTTACCTGTGGATCAGGGTGCCTGCTAATGATAATTTGCACAATGCCAGGATTGCAGTGGCTTAAGACAGCGTGAACTTCGCTAAGGGTCATTGTTTGAACCGATGACTCATTGATTTCTACTATTTCATCTCCACCCCTTCAAGAAGATCGCCATTAAAAAGAAAAAAAGAAAGGTGAAGTTCAGAATTGTTAAGAGGGTATATTTTTGCAGGCCTTAAACTGTACCAATCTTGTTTCTATTTGCTACTTTGTGACTTCAAATAGGGAGCCTGAAGCCCCCAAAATTATAGTTGGTATGCTTATTTTTTTAAAGGAATAGTCAAATATATATAGGCAAATTAAGGCAATGAGCTTCAAGTTCTTTCTCTCTCACTCTTTTTGATATAAAGGAAATGTGTCTCTTTTATGAAAGTGGGGCTCAACATTGTTTATTACCTGGTTGATTGTTTTGGAAACTGATTTGAGAATCAGCTCTCATATTTATTTTATCTGAGGTAAAATTAACTCATTCTAGGTTAGGTGGTTGAGACACTATGCTAATTTGACATGCTAATCCACCTCCCACTGCACTTAAGTGTAATGCAAAGGAAGTCTCTCTCTCTCTCCCCCCTCTCTTTCTCTCTCTCTTTCTTTCTCTATGCAGGCTCCCTTTCTTAGTTTCATTTTACTTAAGTACTTCTCTAAACTTTGCTTTGCTTTGCCTTGGCATCGAATTTAGCAGCTAATGTTGTGCTTACAGTTTCTTTCTTTGCTGCAGCCTTGCCTTTCACTATGCAGGGAAAATTCAATATTGAGGCATTTCAAGTTTAAATATGGAAGAAAGGAAGGAAAGAGAAGGAAGGAAGCAAG
>JANHFO010005578.1:18840-35330 GCA_032468095.1 Pareas carinatus | reverse complement strand
GTCAAGTGAATCCGGCTTCCCCCATTGACTTTGCTTGTGGAATCATAATTGCACGACTGCAAGACTTTGCAACGGTCATAAATACAATCCAGTTGCCAACCACATTGCAAAAAAGAGGTTGGGGCTTTGGAAAAAGTGCAGAGAAGAGCAACTAAGATGATTAAAGGCCTGGAGACTAAAACATATGAAGGACGGTTAGCAGGATTTGGGAACTGACCAGTCTAGAGAAAACAAGGACTAGGAGTGACTTGATAGCAGTATCTCAGTATTTTGAGGGGCTGCCACAAAGGGGGGGGGGTCAACTTATTCTCCAAAGCACCGGAAGGCAGAACAAGAAACAACGGATGGAAACAAATTTAGGAGAGAAGCAACCTGAAATTAAGGAGAAACTTCCTAACAGTGGCAACAACTAACCAGTGGAACAGAAGTTGTGGAGGTTTTTTAACAAAAGATTGGACCTGTCTGAAATGGTATAGGAACTCCTGCTTGAACATGGGTTGGACTAGAAGACCTCCAAAGTCCCTTCCAGCTCTCTTCTGATTGACATTTGTTCCCTCCCTAATTGTAGCCATGTGGCTGTGGGGATGGTACAAAGGGGGTGCTTAACTTCAAGCACAGATTGTAAGTCACTTTTTTGGGGAGCTGTCGTAACTTTAAGCTGTTGTTCCACGAACGGCTGTATGCCGAGGACTACCCGTAAAGCTAATTTCAATGGCTTTCCGCTCTCCTGCAGGAAAAATCTCGGAGTGTGCTACGGGAATGGTATATCCACAACCCCTACCCCTCCCCTCGTGAGAAAAGAGAGCTGGCAGAAGCTACAGGGCTGACCACCACGCAGGTCAGCAACTGGTTCAAGAACCGGCGTCAGAGGGACCGCGCGGCCGAGACCAAAGAGAGGTGAGGGGGATTCTCGGCTAGCGGAGAATTCAAGGCATCTATTCTGGATTTATTCTTTACTTGTAAAATATATTAGCCACACATGGTTAACACTCTGGGCGGCTTACAATCTTAATTTTTTAAAAAATTACTTTTCTTACAGCAGCAGTGTACAGAAAATCGTTTGGGGCCGGGGGCAGAAAAAGGGGTCCTGGGGTTAGACATGCAGATGATGAGCTAGGAAGAAAGAGTCGGGATATGAGGACCCAGGCCTGAGCAGGCGTAGGACAGAAGCGTTGGGGGAAATCTCCGAAAAAGTGGGAAGCAGTGGGAAAGATCTCCCTCGCTTTTACAGCTTCCGTATCGCGGCTTCTGCTGCTAAGACAGCGTTTCTCAATCCCGGCTAATTGAAGTTGGGTGGACTTAACTATACTTTACGGCTAATCAATGGATCTTAAAAAAATATTTGCAAAGCACTGTCCCAAAAGTCAAGGTAGTCCTCGGCTTACAACCGCACGAAGCCCAGAATTTATGTTGTTAAGTGATAAATTTATTTTGTGAAAAATGCGTTTTGCCCCATTTCACGACTTTTCTTGCCACGTATGTTCACTGAATCCCTGCAGTGGTTAAATGAGTAGCACCGTTGTTAAGTGAATCTGGCTTCCCCGTTGGCTTGGCTTGTCGGAGGGTCGCAAAATATGGCCCCGGGGATACTGCGACCGTCATAAATGTGAGTCAGGTTGTCAAGCATCCGAATGTAAATCACGTGACCGTAGGGATGCTGCACCGGTTGTAAGTGTGAAAAACGGCCATAAGTCCCTTTTTTTTGGTGCCATTGTAACTTTGGTCCCTAAACGAACTGTTGCAAGTTGAGGACTACCTGTATTATGCATGTTTGCTGCCTCAAGCAACTTCTAAAGTAGTAAAGCCAGAATAAAAATCTAATCAATCAAAACACAGACAAAAATGAGAGGGGCTTTGATCACCCCATTAGGGACACCCTCTCGGTTTCTCTGAACGATATGCTGTGGGCACCCCTGAAACATACCAGATCAGAGGAGGATTTATCCTTAAATCCAGAGAAGAATTTCCTAACATGCGCAACTGACTAGATTACTTTAAGACCAACCGATTGGTTTGGCATCTTGGCAATGGAATTTCGGAATCATGCGGACGTGGGTGCCGTTTCTGTCTTTTTGGCTGCAGGGAGAACAGCGAGGACGGCCTTCTGAAGGAAGGACGGGGTCTGCCCCGAGACCGACACGTGATCCTCAGCTCCGAGGATGAGAGCTCCCCCATCGACAGCCCCTCCCTGCTCTACCCGGCCCTGCAGCTTTCAGTTCCCGAGGGATCCTCCATTCACAACGCCCAACGGGTGGATTACCTGCAGAACCAGCCCCTCCACAATGGCCTCCTGGGGTCCCTCACTTCCACTCTCGTAAATCTGGGGTCCTGAAACGCCACAACAAGACACATTCTCAGTGGGCGGTTCCTTTGTTCTAGTCACTCCGCATGTAAATACGCCCGTTTCCAACCGAAAGGACCATCGCATCGTGTCTCTTTCTAAGAGGGAAACTGCGCTACAACCGTATCATCACGTTTGATGCTGACCAAACACGAACAACTTTCCACCGGGATGGAAAATGGCAGCTGTTTTTCCAACTGAGGAAAGCTGAAGCCATCCGCCTCTGAAATCTCCTCGATCTGCAAGTTCCCCAAACGGCCAAATTCTTGATTTCTCCACTCTCTCCGCCCTGCAACCACCGCAGGAAAGTCACTTAGCTGCAAAAACAAGGGCGGTCCTCTCCCTGTAGAACCAAGCAGAAGTAAAGAGCAGACGAGTAACTAACAGCACAGAGGTTTAAAGTTAGGATTGGGTGTCTGCAGCAGGAACATCTGTTTAAAGTAGAAAGCATCCAATTAAGGTTAATTAGAGCTTAGGCCTGGACAGCTGAGCACATACAAACACGGAACCCCTCCCCAGAGAGGACAAATGCAATTTGCATATCTTGTCACAGTGCCAAGGACCTTGCCCACTTGGACAGGGAATCCTGTCTGAGGGGTTTTCGAATGGAACCAGGAAATGAAGGCGATGGGGAAAGGCTGGCACTGATCCTCTACTAGTGGTTCTTTTTGCAGAAAGACTCAGCAAGGATTTATAGGAGTGGGATAACCCTGGAATATCCCTTTGGAAAGGTGCGGAATGGGCATTTATTGGGACCGAGTGCTTGAATGGAATCCAGTGGTGTGCAAACAGTCCATCAAAGTCAAATCAAGGTTTTCTGCCAATTTTTTTTAATAAATGTAAAATTGAAAAAAAAAGTTTATTCACTAATTCTTGGTTTGTGTCCAGGTTAAAAAAAAAATCTTTCTGTCCACTCGTTCTTTCCGGCACACATCTTTGTGGGGTTATCAGTCGGTTTTGCCTCTTTACCCACCTGTCATGGCTCCCCCCACAAAAAGTTGGATCCAAGGATAGTCTGTGGTAGTTTCCAGAATTAGTGACAGAGGCTACAATTTTCTGTTTGAGGATATGTCCTGACTGATTGGGAATTATTTTGAAGTTGCCAGGCATGAGATTGCACCGTGGGCTTAGAAATCTCTACGGCAATATTATTTTATTATTTCTATGTCAGACTTGTGAAGTACATCATCAGTCTCTCCGCCATAGATCAATCAATCAATCAGAAAAGAATTGGAAGGGACTTTGGAGGTCTTCTAGTCCAACTCTATACCCTTCCAGACAAGGGGCTGTCCAGTCTCTTCTTAAAAGCCTCCAGTGATGGCGCACCCACAACTTCTGGTGACAAGCTGTTCCACGGAGCCATTGTCCTCAGTTAGGAAGTTTCTCCTTAATTGCAGGTTGCTTCTCCCCTTGATTAGTTTCCATCCATTGTTTTTTGTCTTGCCTTCAGGGGTTTTGGAGACTAGCTTCTCCACTGCAACTGTCATAAATGTGAGTCAGTTGTCAAGCATCCAAATGTAAATCACATGACCTTGGGGAGGCTGCAATGGTCATAAGTGTGAAAAAAATGGTCCTTAGTAACTTTTTTCAATGCCATTGTAACTTCTAATGGTCACTAAGTGAACGGTTTTAAGTCGAGGACAACCTGTACATGCCAATTGCCAAGCACCTGAATTGTGATTTGGGTGTCCATGGGGATGCCGCAACAGTCAAAAGTGTGAGGGACGGCCAAAAGTTGCTTTTTTCACTCTCGTTATAACTTGGAACAGTTGCTGAACGCATGGTAGTAAGTCAAGGACTACTTGTTAAGGCCTGGTGAGAAGTTCTGCTGCCTAGATGACATGAAGTTATCAAAATAAATATTGACTGCTCCCCCCCCCCCCGTCTTTCACTTTTACAATCGCCCAACTCAGATCAGAGAAGAGACACGGAGGCACCTGATCGGTTAATTTTACTGCCATATTTTATTTGTAATTATAAATAGAGTTGCGGATGGGGGGAACTACTAATAAATATATAAATAGGTAAAAACAATGGAAAAATCCATTGAGCCTAAAACAGTATTTCAAACACAAATTGGGTCCTCTGTGCATAGAGGACACAGTCCAAAAGTGTAAAGAGATGACTCAGCATTCCATCGGAACAAAATCGGACCCAAGCAGAAATATTAAGAGCCTGATTTAGGCTCTTCATAACAGCAAAATTCTTCCTTTTCAATAGGAAGCATTAACCCTCCTTAGTTCAGAACCAGTTTCGTCTCTTTAAAACTTCCAAACTCTCCTTGAACAAAAGCAAATATCTACAGAATTATTCCTTCCTCGGGATTTTGAGGTATTGGCTCACCTAAATGGGTCAGTGGGAACGCAATGCCACTCAGAGCAAGCTCTGAACTGGACTTGCCTTGGTTAAAAGTTTAAAAACATCTAGAAACTATAATAAAACTTCAAACTTGGACGTGGAGTGACAAGTCTGCATGGACCTCAGAATCTCCATTTGTACCTGCCAAAAATGGAACTAAATTGCTGATAACTAAAACTGAGGGCATGGATCTAAGAACATCTATGGCCCAAAGCTATGAGAGAGCGGAAGGACAGATAAAAGCTTAGACAATAAATATAGATCTCGGATTTTTGTTTCCAGTCCACTAGAATTAATTTCTAAAAGTGGATCCTTTTCCTTCAAGTGCATTTATGCTTTTAGATCAAGGCTAAAAATTATTATAAAACTTGACCTGTTCTCAAACAGACCAGCAGGGTCCCATCGTCTAGACCTATAGATTCCTTTTATTCTTGCTGTTTTCTCCCTGCAAGTTGATCCTGCTTCGCTCAAGACTACCAGAGATCAACTTTGGAAAACGGGCAGGATAGAACAGCATGTATAGTAGAGACTGAAATGCCTAGAAATCTGGGGGGGAAAACATCCCATCCACCCAGGTTCTCATTCTGCTGAGGAAGCAACTTGGGAGACCCAAAAGCGTAGCAACAGATGAAACACTGGTGGTAGGATACTATGCAAGCCTAATAAAGGAAAATAGATGGGGAAAGTTGATGTATTGGTGGCGGGGGACAGAGAGTAAGCAGCTTCTCCCTTTATAGTTCTTCTATTGCCCTACATTGCGTCTATCAGCAAGGCCAGTAAAGCTCCTATTGCTTGATAGGAATGAAGTAGCCAGAGGTTCTGGCTACTTCATTGGTTGGGAGATTCCGACATCGGCAGCAGAGAGCAGGCTCCGGACCCCACTGAACAGATATACATTACCATCACAGTGGGGAAGAATCATGGAATACAGCCTAACAAAGAGACGTTGCCCACTGTCTGGGTGCCAGGAATGGATTTCTCAGCAAGCAGCAGGTGGAAGGGTTTGGGTGGCTCTGGTTCCTCATCCCCGCTGGAAAAGTCGTCCCTCACAATTCGGTTGTTGAGGCGGCTGAATCGGCGAGCTTTCATGCTACGAGAAAGAGGGACAAGGCATAAAAAAGAAAATTTAGAACCTAACAAGATATTTTCTGTTGGAATGATCTGTCTAGCTGGCTGGGGAATTGTGGGAGCTGAAGTCCACAAGCCTGAAAGTTGACAAGGTTGGGCGCCCCGATCTATCACATGACCCACTGGTTCTAAGAATCACCCGATCCCATTACCCATTGTTGCCCAAAGCAAACATACCAATATGGTTTCCTCTCTTGCTTGGTCATCATACGCCACAGCTGGGCCAGTTCCCTGGTAGCTGCAGTGGAAGCCATGCCTGGACAGGTGCTAGGAAGAGAAAAAGTTTATTTGATCAAACTCATGAGATATTGTCCATGTCCCTCGATCCCTTAAAGGTTTCCAGAAAACAATATTTCTGTAGTGAGTTACGACCATTTTTCACACTTATGACCACTGCAGCATCCTCGTGGTCACGTGGTTTATATTTGGATGTTTGACAAGTGACTCAGTTATGACAGTTGCAGTGTCCCGGGGTCATGTGATCATCTTTTGTGACCTGACAAGCAAAGCCAATGGGGAAACCCGATTCACTTAACAACTGGGTTACTAATTTAACAACTGCAGTGATTTTCAGTTCACAAATGTGACAAGGAAAGCGTAAAATGGGGAAAAATTCACTTAACAAATTTCTCACTTTTCCCCCCTTTCCTTTCCTTTCTTCCTTTTCTACTCCTCTTTTCCTATTTTCCTCTGCTTCTTGTTTTTTCTATTTCCCCAACAATCACTTATTCCTTCCCTTCTCCATTTGCTTTCTTCTTTCTTTTTCTTCTTTCTCCTACTTTCTCACCACTAACATAACTTTTGGGCTCAGTTGTGGTCATAAGTTGAGGACCAGCTGCAGATTAAGAAAAGCTAAACTTCTACACACCTGCTAGTTGTAGGAAATATCTTAGTTTTAGTTGGAGTTTAGTCTCCCTGAAATAATTTGCTCTTCTAGTTCTCACCGGATGAAGTGCTTGCGGTTCAAGCGACAAAACATGATGAAGCCGTTCACACATTTCTTCTTCAGCTGCAGGGGAGACGAGCTGCTGTTGCGCTTCTCACAGCCTGACGGTTGGTGCCTGGGTCTTCTACCCGCTTTCTTCTTCTTTGGGTGGGGTCCTTGCGACGCCTTTGCCCTCTTGCAGGGGGTCCAGGTGCTGTCACTGTTCTCATCACTGGAGGATATGAGACACTCTGGTCTCATGAGAGGGGTCTCCTGAAACGGTAAGATGGACTCAGGGCAAAAAGAGGCAGGGGAAATTGGAGCCGATGTCAAATAATTCCCTGAGTAATAAAATAGAACTTGATCTACTATATGAATATAACTTCAGTCATATTGGGATATTTTAATTTAGTAGCTGGAACAGTAAAGTGTACAATGGGCCAGAACACACAGTTGTAATTGATTGGTTGGAAAGTGCTGGCTCCTTCGTGGGGCAACCTACGCTATGATTGGTTGCTGGGTGTAAAGGGAGAGTTTCCATTTTTCCCTGCCTTTTTTTCCTATGTGCTCTGTGTGCTGCTCAGATTTACCTTGTGATGTTCGTGTGTTCTTGACTATCTTGTTTGCTGTAAATGTAGATGTTAAATATATTTATTTATATAAAACTACAAGTTTCTGTCAATGCTTCTGACTTCATTTAGATGCTTGCTGCACAATTCCATGACAAGTCACTTAATCACCAATTAAATTAGGATATAATGAGATGTACTTGAAATCTTTTAATTAATGGAGAAATATACTGTATTATTATTACACTGTATGCATAAAACATACACTATCTGGGATTGTAATGACCTTGTATGTTAATTACTATAGAGTATCACAACCTTTCCATTGACAGCTTCCTCTCAAAATACCTCCCTGAAGTATGAACAAATACATACATGTACTAAAATGATCAACATATTTTAATTGCTGCACTAACACAAATGAGTGAATGATACTCGTAGCAATCAGCAAATGAAAGCAGTATAAGATTATTACAAAAAGTTATCCAAACTCTCACAGAACTGATAGACCTACGATCTGATCATCCAGCAGGGTTCTTTTAGATTCTTGTACAGTATAGATGGTATGTATGTCATCACTGCCTATAAACAAAAAAATGTAAAACTTTCCAACTTACAACACTTTTGGCACTGCGTATTTCTCTTCTGTGTGTATTTAGTTTAAGGTTTTATTAAAAGTTGGTAGATTTTGTGAAACTCTTGATAAAATAAATGGGAGGAAGGTGACCCTATCTGAATTCTACATATGTCTTCAGTGAGACTGAAAATGACATAAATATTATGTCCATTGGGTCATGAAGAGTCAAAAGTGACCGAAAGACTGAACAATGACAACATCTATTGTTTCTAACTACGGATGTTCAGGCTCAGAATGCTTCCTCTGATCCATTTAACCAATATACAACTGATTTACAGCTGCAGTATTAAATAGAGTCTCAATTAATTTAGTTCTGTTTTAAAACCACAGCAATATAGTTGTTCTTGGACAGAAAAATATATAGTTTAAATATAGGACTATGCCTTAATAAGGACATTAGAAGATTCCATGACCTGATTTCTCTGGTTCACAAATTACCAGTTCTGTTCCTCGCAATCCATTCCCCAACTCTTGGATTTGTTCGCTCCACGAGGATACAATTTCATTCACTCTTGACATGGGGCTGGACTCGGTTTTACCTGCTTCACTGTAGGAAAGGTAACAGTGATCCAGCGTGAATGCTGACTGCAAGAGAGTAAGGAAGAAATCAGAGGGATGGTGTTGTAAATTGAATTAATGAAGATAGGGAAAGGAAAAAATAACAGAAAAAATATTAGGCTTCGAATGTAAGGTTTTATATGAACGTATATAACAGCCCACCAACACAAAACCATCTAAAATACAATAAAATTGATTAGAATAGAATCTGGAAGAAACCTTCTAGTCCAGTCTACTGCTCAAGCAGGAGACCTTATGCTATTTCAGACCAGTGATTCTCCAGTCTCTTCTTAAAAACCTCCAGTGATGAAGCATCCGCAACTTCTGAAGCCAAGCTGTTCCATTCAATCTTGTTTCCTTATCATTTAAACTGAAGTTAGTTTAGCGGTGCAGATTTGCAAAATTGTTAACAACTGTGACAATGTCCTAATCTTTTCAGTAGCATATTGAAATTTAGAAAGGCTATTAGAATAAAAATAAATAAGCATAGCGAGAGCCACAGAGTCAGACCACTGAATAAATTGTAGATTGACTGAATATTACACATTATAGATCTTAAGGCAGCACATGGTTCCCAAAGACGCTCTAAAAGTTGTTACTGAAATGCCATACTAACTGTATTTCAATTTTCTTTCCTGTTCTAGAATAATTTACTCCTGTCTTCTCATTTCTTTACCCTGTTGTGAGTGTGTCACTTGCACACAACTCAGATGCCAAATGTGCCCTTTAGCCTAAAAGAAACCTGCAGAGTCCAGATATAATCCAATGCCATTGACTGCAACTGATCAAGCTCTCCAAGGTCTTCAGAGAATTATTAGCTACCCTACATTGTAGCTGAAGGTTACAAGGACATTGATGGTCTTCTGAATGCAAAACCATTAAGGCACTGCTTTCCCAGTCTGCTTTTCAGGCAAGTACACGTATAATTAAATAAAAATCTTTCACTGGCAATTAATATATGCAGTTAGTCTCAAGCCAAGTATGTTAACCGGTCTCTGTTGAAAAATAGTCTGTGTGAGTTAACAATAGAGAAATGTTTGGCCCAGTTATTCATTAACATTCCCAAGTCAACCTTTGATATTGCAATCAATGACAAAGGGTGTGTGTGTGAGAACTACCTCAGATGGAGAGAAGTAAAAAGGACACACAACAGACCAGGCTGCCTTTTACAATCTTGGCTATTTATATCTGGAAAAACATTACAGAGAGCAGGTGCGGGGGAGGCGTTAAGGTATCAGACTAGGCACCGGGATTCCCAGGTTGAAGTAGAGGCTCAGCTACAGTTGCTCATTGGAAACTGAGTCATGGCGACTGGACTTTTCTTGTTGGTTTGAAACGTTTTGCTGCTCATCCAAGTAGTTTCTGGAGTATGAGCAAGTTGTTTAGGACCCCAAATGTCCTCCAGGGTGGTTTCATTTCTCACCTAACCTAAATAGGCGTTAGGTGACTAGGCAGTCATTAAGAGTAGATACTCCTAAATCCTTTCTCCTCGGTCAGCGATCCCCAACCTTTCAGCCACCAGGGACATCAGAAGAAAAATTGTCTTCCACGGACCTGGGAGGGGAGGCGGGAGTGGTTTTATGTGCAGCCTAGATCCTGCGCATGCACAGATAAAGCTTCACTCGCTCATCCACAACTTGTGTGGCCAGGTTCCTAACAGGCCACGAACCAGTCTGCAGCCCAGGGGTTGGGGACCCCTGTGTTAAGTGGGTGCTGCTCTTGCATAGTCCAAGAAGATTAAGACCTCTTCATAAGGTCACCTGGGAGGTCACACTTAATGACCCACCTGGCTGACTGAGAATCTTCATGGACTTATTCCTACAGAAGTTCACTACATGACTTTGGGTCAGTCACACACTTAACTCAATCTGCTTCATGGGTTATTATGGTGGGGGAAAACAGGAGGAGCAAACGTTATGTACACTTCTTTGATCTCTTCTGTGAAGGGGAGGGTTTCAGTCTAGCAAATAACACATATACCAGGAACTACACATCATGTTGCATGATGGAATTAGTTCCATATATTTCTGGAAAACACCAGATGGGCAAGAGCTAGAATTCAGACTCTGCAGGCTGAAATAGATGAACAGAAGTTGAAGAAGAATGCAATATATGAAGCTGAGTAGCGATGTCCTTACCTTTCTCAAGAGCGTTCCAGCAGAGGTATGAGAAAAACTGCTCGACTGAGGAGACAAATACACATCTTCGAATAATACTGCAAAGAAGCAAAATGTTCTTTGAATACTGTTATAAAGGTCATCTGCTTCCCTCATCACAAATCAAGAGAAGGTTCAAGAGAAGCAAGTCTTCTCCTTTGCTTTCTGTTTCCCTTTCTTTTCATCTCATTCATATGTCACGTTTACTGGAAGGTAACATTCCTCCTTAAGAATCACACTGCAATACTGCAGATATCTGCTTCCAGTGATTCATAAAGTCTTGGGGTGCTCAGTGTTTTAGCTCCCACAAAAATGCTTGTCTGTAACAGGCCAATGATGCTGTCAGTTTTAAAATATTCCACTTCCATTTGTTCTGCTCATATTTAAGGAGAACAAGTCAACTCAGGAGGAAATGGGCCTGTGGGTAAAACCTCATCCTTTTTGGCAAAGAATATGATAAGTTTTTGAAAAAAGACTGCATGTATCAAACTGATCTCCCCCAGGGTAAGGATTCCCTCCCTCCTTGCTGCCAATTTACCTGGAGAAAGCTCCTCCTGAACACCTTGGAGAATGTGTGGGGGGAGTAGCCGAGCAGGAGAGGAGAAAAGCGAAGGGCTCAACCCCAAATCAGAACAGCTATGGCTTCGGGTACCAATCCCAGGGGAACACAGCTGCATGCTTCCCACTGCAATATCAAATGAATTAAAGTTACAGGATATTATTTATTTTAATATACAGGAAGTCCTTGACTTACAACCATTCGTTTAGCAATGTTCAAAGTTGCAACTGCACTGAAGCGCCAGGGGTGACATGATGGCAGTGTTCCAATATTTGAGGGGCTGTCACAGAGAGGAGGAGGGTGACCTATTTTCCAAAGCCCCCAAAGGCCAGAAGAGGAACAATGGGTGAAAACTGATCAAGGAGAGATTCATCCTAGAAATAAGGAGAAATTTTCTGATGGTGAGAACAGTCAAGCAATGGAACAGCTTGCCTTCAGACGTTATGGATGCTTCATCACTGGAGGCTTTCAAGAAGAGACTGGGCAGCCACTTGTCAGACCCAGTATAGGGTCTCCTGCTTGAGCAGGGGGTTGGACTAGATGACCTACAAGGTCTCTTCCAACTTTGTTATTATATATATAGGAAAAAGGTGACTCTCAAACAGTCCTCTACAATCACTGCAGCCTCCCCACTGTCACCCGATCAAATTTGGATGTTTGGCAACCGGCATGTATTTACAACAGTTGCAGCATCCCAGGATCATGTGATCGCCATTGGTGACTTTTCTAGTTAGCTTCTGACAAGCAAAGTCAACGGGGGGGAGTCAGACTCGGTTAATGACTGCTTCGCTTACTATAGCAAAAAAGGTCATAAAACCAGGGGAGCCTCACTTAACAACTGCCTTATTTAGCAATGGAAATTTTAGTCCTAATTGTGGATTGTAAATCAAGGACTTCCTATGCTCATTTTCAGAAGCAGTTGAAAGTAATAAGGAGCAATGCTATTAACCTCATTCATATGCCTCTCAGTAGGGTTAGCCTCTTAACCGTTAAAGTAGGGGTTCCCAGCCCGCAGTCCGTGAACTGGCACCGGTCTGCGGCATGCCAGCAACCGGTCCGTGCAAACAAGCCCCATTCACGGTGTTGTAGGCAGCCTGCAAAACCATGCCCCCTCTGGTCCATGGAAAAACCTTTCTTCATGGAACCAGTCCCTGGTGCCCAAAAGGCTGGGGGCCACTGCATTAAAGCATACTCAATTTCGTAGAGTTTCATTGTTACTAAACTTGCTGCCTTGATGTCCTTTCAGCAGTGCTTTTTTTGAGCTTTTCTGCATATTTTCGGGGAACCACTTACTACTAGAGAACTTCAAAGGGGACTGGATGGAGAGCCAAGGACTGGCTTTGGGTCCTTCTTCCTCCTCTTCCTCACAAGAGGAATGATAGTGAACAAGCTCCTGCCTGAAAACAATCGAGAGGGTCATCAAGATAGTGAAGAGACCACATGAGGCAAGAAGAGGAAGGACTAACTGAGGATTTTTCCTGTTTCAGGGGAATGAGATATTATTAATCTTTTAATGGCTGCTCTTGCTTTACAGAGGCTCCATTTGAACACCACCCTCAAAGCTTTGTCAGTTAACTCACTTTTTTTTCTCTCTCCAATCTTAAAATTTCCCCCAAACTACCTATTACAAAGCAAACTTCCTCTGTTTTGAAGGCAGACAGGTAAAGAGGTCTAATTTGCATTAATTGTATCTGATTATACTTGTTATTAGATAAGATTAACAGTAAGACACAGGCAAGTGTAAGTGAGGAATTTAAGCCAGTAATAAGAAGTCTAAAAGGCCAGTGATTCATCTTCTCTAGAATGAAGATGGCATGTTTCTTGACTTCAGAAAGTCCTTTTCTGTTTTAAAAAGCCATAAACATTTTAAAAATGGCCTAATACAAACCCACAGCAATTTAGGAATTCAGTTTTACAAAATATGAAAATACAACACTCAATTCCTACCTCAGCAATGTGTGTCCAGGCCGCCCACTATATTGATGGAGGTTATTATAGGCCATTTGTGCTGAATACAAAGAAAATGCATTCTCATCCTTATATTCCTGGTCACCATCAAAATTCCAGCCTGTCAATAAAAGTTTCAAGGAGATAGGAAAAGAAAGTTAAACTCTTTAGAATTCCGTGGGTTATAAAAAATAAGATTTATTGTAAACAAAATGGGAATATTTTCCCCATATCAAGAACCATCTTTCTGAAAAATTGGTAAAAAACAGACCTGAAGAAGGAAGGAAGGAAGGAAGGAAGGAAGGAAGGAAGGAAGGAAGGAAGGAAGGAAGGAAGACATGCTTATGTATGCAAGCATAGTTTAATATTTAATAAAGATAAAACAACTCTGGAAAATAAAAAATGTAAAGCATTCAGGGTGGATTGTTTTTAACAGGATCTTAAGACTAGTGGATTTAGCAAGGATGTTGCTAAACTACTGCATGCCAGAAGTTTAATGAGAAAATCTATTTCAAGCAACTAAAAATATTTGCATCTTAATGTCAAGTTCTGTCTAAAAATACTTCAGCGGGTGGGGAAGTCTCCCTATTAAAACGATTTATTAGAAACTAGCAGAATACTTTTTCCTGCCCCATTCGTAATTATTTGGAATTCACTGCCATGCCACATAGACAATAGTGGCCTCTATAAACATATGGAAAGGATATACTCCTTGCCTGTTAGCAATTAGAGTGAAGCAACTTGTTTAGATATGCATGGCAGTGTAGAGCGTTAATGCCAGACCCTGCTAAAGCATCAGGATTGCAAACCTCCAACTGCTACTGCTGGGCTATTGTGGGAAACAGAATGCTGGACTAAGCAAATTGTTGGTCTTATAAAACAGAATTCCTTATGTCCAGACCCCAACACAATCTAATAAATCACTTTTTTTCCTTTGATGAAAACAATCCCTCATTAACCTCTCCCATATTTCAAGTTACATTGTCGATCACGAAGGAGCAATCTATTCTTCACTGATTTTTTTTTTTACAAAGCAACAAAGAAATTGCACCTGCAGGATCAAATGGGACTCCAATTTTGGTGATATCCAGAAAATTAGTATTTACAGGCTGGTTAGGCTCTGGTAACGGAACCTTAAAATTGGGAAAGGAGGTTGATTGCTTCTGGAAGGATGAAAGAATAGAAGACACGTCTCCCACATCAGGCAAGCTCTCTTCCTCCGGGTGTGGGACAGCATGGGCACAGTCCTTTCCGGTCTCCAGAGCAAGGTACTTGCATACTTTCCTGTTCACACCACGCCGATCTACAAAACCAAGTGATACAAGCATGCTTGAGGAGCTGAATCTCAGGTTTGATAGTTGCCTGCCTCATTACAGTAAGAGCTTCAAACCAAGATGCTTCTCTCATAAGAAAATTCTACATTGTGTTTATCTACCTGTGGTACCAATTTCCTAAGATCAATCAGTGCCCACATCTCTTATTTCTGGGTATTTTAACCTCCCCAGGAGGGCAAAACCCCACTTATCTAGTTCCTTTCTTGAGTGAGCCATGCAACTATTCTACAGTACCTCCTGTTCATCAAAAAGCAACAAGCATACTGCATGACATCCACAGAGACATCCACTGCCTCTGCCTGGCATCAACCCAAGATCCAAGTAGAGCAGGGGTCTCCAACCTTGGCAGCTTTAAGATTTGCAGACTTGACCTCCCAGCATGATTGGATGAGGAATTCTTGGATTAGAAGTTCACAAATCTTAAAGTCGCCAAGGTTGGTGTTGTGTATTGGGTTTGGAGCATGGACGACACGTGGTGTGTTGGAATGAACACCTTTATTGATCATGCTACATCGGAATGGCTGCAACAGAACTCGTAGCTTGCGCTGCGCTCGAGTACTTGAACCCCGCACTCTTGTCGGCCCGGCCAATTGGCGGCTCGGGTTTTCCCGCGGGGGTGCTGGTCATGCCCCCTGGTTGCCCGGGGCTCCCATGCTTGTAACACATGCGATCGGTTTGTGCACATGGCATGCAACAGTTAAAGACCCCTGAAATAGAGGACAAGGAAATGTTTAAACCTACTGAAGCCATCAATGGACGTATGTATGGGCTGTAAGAGACAGTGTTGCAATGGCCAATCCTGCAGAGGAAGGAAGCAAAACCTACAAAGCACACAACACACCGAAGTATCAAGTGTGGAAACCACAAGCTTGTGAAATACTTCCCAGACCTGATTTGCGGGTCCGTCTCCTCTTTCTGGGTTTCTTGTAGACGCCCAGGGTCTTGGGATTTTTTGCCCGTGGCGTGACTTCTCTGCGTTCTCTCTTCAGGGCAGGTATCGTCACCCGCTGAGATCCAACTGTTTTTACGAAAGAAAAAAAGGACAGACCAGCATTTTTGTTCTTGCATATTCTCTGCATTGGCTGACCCTCAGCATAACTTGACTCTTGTGTATTTCTTATCACCCTATTTTTATCTCCTATTTAGATTCGTTGTTCCTTCAATATCCTTTGTAGAATAAAAGTCCAATCTATAACTGTTGATGTTCCCTTTTCCCTTAAAAGCTTAAATTGTCTTGCTCTTATTCCCTAAATTAATTTGATGCCTCTCTCACCATTCTGCTTTCCTGTTGGCTCTCATCGCTCTGATTTTCAATCTGAAGGAAAATTTGTGATTTTTATTTTGGTGGTATAGACAGTGGTTAATTAAGCAGCTGCTCTAGTCTAGAAATAATTATGGCAATCAGAACACAATCATACATTAAAGTATAATTTTAGATATAAGCAAACAGTCTGCAAGTCTGTTTATTTCTTATATTACAAGCCTCCAAGCCAAATGGGGGGTTCCTTAATGGAAAAATTATTTGTGGAAAGGAGAACACCGAACACTGGCAATGCTGCATTGTAGTTGATTGAAAAATAAATACATTAAAAAGGTTAGAAGAGAATATAGCTCAGGGGTCAACTGTGGGATGCTCTCTGAGCATGGCTATTTTCTTGCAGACATTTCATGACCCAACTAGGGAATATCATCAGTGCTAGAAGGGAGTGGTGTTTGCTCTCTTTTTATATATGACAAGCCACAAATAGATAAAGAGAGCAAACTTCACTCCCTTCCAGCACTGATAATGTTATCTAGTTTGGTAGTGAAACATCTGCAGAAAACATCCGAGCTCAGAGAGCATCGAGAAGCCTGCATAAAATGTTACTCCACAAAAGTATTTATTGGACATATCTTTTATATGTCTAATCACTTAATGGCAATTTTTACTTACTCTAGATGAAAAAGAGGTGAGCAATTTATAACCTTATAATTAATT
>JANHFO010005577.1:31506-41746 GCA_032468095.1 Pareas carinatus | reverse complement strand
AGATTGTTGGGGGGACAATATGCTGACCGTGTAAACCGCTTAGAGAGTACTGTAAAAGCACTGTTAAGCAGTATATAAGTCTAATTAATTAATTAATTAATTAATTAATTAATTAAATTGCAGACCTGGTAAGAAAAAGCAAATATGGTGGTATAAATAACTTAGTGAAAGGAAAACGTCAGAACTGATGAAGCTGAGCAAAAATTGAGCGGAAGGGGTGCTAAAAACAGAAAACAGCCACCTTTAGCCATGCCGTATTCAAAAAGGAAAATAATCAGAATAGTTTCTGCTCAAAAAAGGACAAGACGCAAGATGTTGACTAAAAAAGAAGCATTGAGTGAGTTTATCTGTGAATGTTTGTCAGGAGGAGAAAGTGATGCCTGTTGGAGATGAGTTTGAAAAACACAACAAGCAACAGAGTCTGCCTTGCCTGGCAGAACTCCATGCTCAGCTATTGGCAGAAGAAGAGAAAAATGCTGATGTCTCCGTCTTGTTCTCTGTCGACTCCCAACATACGAAGATGCCCTGGATGGTCACATCCTGCTGTTGGAAACGTCAATCAGCACAGATCAATTTCAGGAGCATTTTCTCTAATCAATGTCAGGTAGATTTTGAAATGGAATCAGCCGGGTGGAGGTGTAGAGAGAAAACCTGGTTGTCTGGAAGTGCCCTAAATGAACAACAACGTCTTAAACAATCCAAACAGAACCAGAATTATGAAAAGGGGGAACCTGCAAATACCCTATTTCCCCGAAAGTAAGACATCCTCCGAAAATAAGACCTCCCCGATAATAAGGCCTCGGATTTCCGGTTCTGGGCATCCTCGGTGGAAAAATAAGACATCCCCTGAAGATAAGAAGACCTAGTGCATCTTTGGGTGCAAAAATTTATATAAGACAGGGTCTTATTTTCAGGGAAACACGTTATATATCATAGGAAGATTAATTCCAGAAAATGATGCCCTTTCTGTCAAAATATATAATTTCAGTATTGACATGTACAATATATTGTGCCCACATACACATGCAATTCAATCTTGCAAATCAGGGATGGATGGATGGATGGGTGGATGATGTGCCATCAGGTGAGACTTAACAACCACATAGATAGATTTTCTCCCAGGTCATCTGTCCCAATCATGGCCCTTCAGGTCTTCTAAAGTAACTTGAGTTCATCCAGCCTACTGCTAAGATTTATCTTTCGGACATAGTCATTCTTTTGATTGATCCCCCAAAAAGTATGACAGTAGTAGTAATTAATCTCATGTTTATTACTTAAAACAGAAAGCAACACAAATAAAAAGGTATAGTGAAAAAGAAATAACCTTTTTAGGAAGTTTTTTTTTTAAGTTGGAAGGATCCAACTATTGGTATGTACCTGGTATCAGACTATACTGTATTTACTCATTTTAAGGGTCAGCAAACAACGATCCAACTTCAACAAATTTAATTAACAATATTTCTGAGGCTAGCAATATATTTCTGCTGTCCTTGCAGTCTTCAGGCAGATTCTTGGTAAATAAACAGGGCAAGAAGTTGTGGCCCAGATTTTGTTTTGAAATGCATCCTGCCTTAGGAAGGGGGAAAAGAAAAGCTGTGGATGATGGGCTAGATGGAGCTGCGGGAAGAGAAAAAATTTTTGCATGAGTGTGTGCCAGTGTGTGTGTGTGTGTGTGTGTGTGTGGTGTTGGTGTATACATAGTATAATTGAGCCATCAAGCAATCAAGTTTTTATTGTGGTCATTGCTCAGCAGAGCAGGGCATAATCAAACTCAACAATTTGATAAGATCAGAGTTTAGTAAGAGAATAGAATAAGACAAAAAGCTTATTTCCACTAATACTATGATTCTTGCATAGAAAGGCTACATTGCTTGTACACAACAAATATTTTGCTGTTTGGGGGCATTTTTTGGGAGCCCAGACCCCATCCTTGCCTTGCGCCATTTCAGTTCCTTCATCGAAGAGGGCGGAGGGAGAGCAGGAACATGGGAAAGAGGTAGGCAGGGAGTCAAGGTCCATTTCTGCTGTTTTGCCATGATTGGTGAGCATTTCCACCATCAGCCAATCACATGCTGAAGTGGGAGGGAACAGAAATTAGAGGATTCAACCAAACTCATGCCACGCCCGCCTGACAAGAAGCACAGCACCTCTGGGCTGTCAGCCAGGAGAGACCCAACGAGGGCCCATGGGGGAAGAGGATCCCTGGGAACTGCAGTCTTGCTTTGACTTAAGGAGGGCTGGGAGGCGTCTTGGCTGAGGAGACAGATAAGGCCCAAGTCAGTTTCCTGCACTTGCAGAGTGCAACTCCAGCTTTTGCACCCTCCCTCCATGCACAGCCCCTTGCTCCTGGGCTCCGTTAAAGCTCAGACCGGGCAGGTGCTGACTCCCTCTCCTCTGGCCAAGCTGTGGGATGGCCAGCCCTGTCTCTAAGCGGGATGAGGTCTTCCGTCTCTGGACACAGTAATCCCTGACCCTGACATCCCACAGATGTGGACAGCAGGATTCTTAAATAGCCTTTGAAAACTAGGATGGGGGTGCTGGGGAGAGAGAGAGAGGATTCTCTAGGACAACTCAGCAGTTGTTGAAGTTGCTGAGTTGTGCAACTTCAGCCCATCCTTGTGCTGTCATTGGAAAAGAGCAGCGTGGTGCTGAGATGGGAAGAAGGGCAGCTCCATTCTGCTGCTCCCAATCAGGTTCTTAATGTTAATGTTGTGTGTCCCACAGTTTAGAGAGTGCAGCCCCGGACACCACCTGCTACCAAATACAGCCTGTTCTTCCACATTAAATTTTAACGCCATCTGTAAACATTCTCAATCACATAAACATTTACAAGCACGCACATGTGTGTGTATTTGTGCACACACTGTGGGAGGTGGGAGGTATCCCTGGCATAAAAGCTACTCTGTTGTGCAATTGTCTAATAGGTTCATTAGGCGTGGGAGCCATTTTGAGGGTGATGTAAGTGTATTTATTCATTTATTAGATAACTAATAATATTCTCCTTAGGATTGCCTCTGTTAACTTACAGCAAGCTAGTATCTTATGAAACACGATACAGAATTCACCCAGTTAAATGTGGAGTTTATTTTACATGTCAATCTTGATCTAGTTTTCTCACATTATATATATCTAAGGAGTGGATTATACAATTCAAAACATGTGTGATTATATTATTTATAGCACTATAGTTCAGGTAAGGATAGGATTTGAGACCTAACAATAAATTGGACCTGTCCTCTCAAAGTGTTGATTTTAACCATTTATTATGCATAAAAGCAGCTATAAAAATAATGCAAAAAAAGGCTGGGAATTTTTGCACCTATAAAGGATAGCCTGAGGAAGAGAAGAGAAAGTGAGGGGAGGGCAGAGCAGAGAAAGTTGCAGCATTTAGGAAGTGAGTGATCAGACCAAGCCCAGGTCACATCTGTAGAAACTAAGGCAACTCTGTGTGAACTCTTTTCAGTCAATGTGATCGCTTTATGCAACATTTTGCCAGTAAAATCACATTCTGAAGGGTCTGTAATTTAGACTCTGTCGACTGAACGATAGTCAGGTTGGTGTCTTGTGCTATCGTACTTGAACATTTTTATCAGGCAGCCCCTGACAGCCCGAAGATACCACAAGGCCTTGGAGACATCAAATTCTGAGCTCATAAGAAAGGCGGCCAGCTAAAGATCATCTCTATATTAAGGCAGCTAGCTCTGTGTATGAGAATTAGCCTGCCCGGCAATGTCCTACGGAGGTTAAACAAAGGGGAGGCAAATGGCTCTGTCTCCGCTTAGAGAAGGCCCATCCCAGAGAGGTGAAGCTATTAAGCTGCACCTCCCAACACATTTATGTTCCCCAGCAAGAAAGGAAGGCCAACCTCCTGGATGCGATTCCATAAATCTAGAAATTTCAACAAGGCCACATTTCCTGTCTCCTTCCTGGTAAAGGCCATCCATCCTAGGACCAAAGCCATGTCTGTGCAAAATGTGGGTGTGAAAATTAGTAGAAAGATTCAAGGTAATCTATTTTATCCAAATGTTACTTGTGTTTCCTGCACCACCATCTTCACCAGCTTGTTTAAATATGGAAGAGTGGACACCAATCAACAGTTGCAAACATTGGCTGGATGGCCATGTCTTCTTAAATGACATAAATGGCTACAGGAGCCGTATTCAAAGGGATATTTCTTGCCATTTGCTAAGAATAGGAGGAATCAATTCTGTCCAGGATTCTCAGAGGTGGGCTTCTTCCTAAGGGCCAACAACCTGTAAGAGGGGTCCAGCAGGCACAGAAAATCTTCTAAACCAAATCCATTAATAAGTTGTCCATGATAAACAAGTGAAACCAGGTGCCCCCATTCAGATATCAAGATCTGCAAAACAAAACCCCAAATCAATATGAAGACTGCACAATATGTGAGTCAAAGATGATTAGAGATGAGCTCATAGCTATGGAAGCCCTGAATTTGGAGAGCAGAGGAAAAGATTCCCCAGAACAGGAAGTCTGACATCAACGCAAGCATGTCAGCTCAGGCAGGACGGTGGTTAGTCAATGGACTGACAGCCCCCCACACAAGCTCTAATGTGCTTTGAGAGATCAACACCTGGGATTCAAAAGGATTCAGCTGTTGAGGAGACAAGAAAAGTGGAAAGGGAATTGAAACTGGGATGAATAAAGCAATGTTGCCTCCCTAGACACAAAGTGATTCTCATGTCACATGAGCAGAACGGCTGATGTGCTGCTAGACCAACCAACTAGGATCCTCAATATTAGGTGTGAAAGTGGAGAGGAAGGTTGAGCCAGGATGCTGCAGTGGTTAAAAGTGGTACTGCAGGCTATTTCTGCGGACTTCCATCGGTCATCAAAAGTTCAGCAGTTCGATTCTCCCTGGCTCAAGGTTGACTCAGCCTTTCATCCTTTCGAGGTCAGTGAAATGAGGACCCAGATTGTTGAGAGCAATATGCTGACTGTGCAAACTGCTTAGGAAGGGTTGTAAAGCACTGTTAAGCGGTATATAAGTCTAACTACTATTGCTATTGCTATTCCCCATTGACTTTGCTTGTCAGAAGCTTGCAAAAGGGGATCCCGTGACCTCAAGACAGTACAACCATCCTAAGGAGCCAGGATGGTGAGAGAGATTAAAAGTGGCACTGCTGGCTATTTCTGCGAACTGCCATCTGTCATTAGCCATCAAAGGTTCAGCAGTTCGATTCTCACTGGCTCCAGGTCAGTCAAAGGAGGACTCAGATTATTTGGGGGGGGGGCAATATGCTGACCGTGTAAACTGCTTAGAGAGTGCTGTAAAGCACTGCTAAACGGTATATAAGTCTAAATAATAAATAAATAAAATAAATAAATGACCCTGTTTCCTAATGGAAGGCGGGGAAGGCTGCATTCTTCAGCTCCTGTAAGACCACGGGAGCTCCTCCCCTCCATGCCCCTTGTCCAGGCAGAAGGAATCCATAGCTCTTTAACCCGGAGACATTAACAACAACAATAACAACCAAACAGCCTCTTCTGTGCAAAGAGCAGAGCCCCGATTTCCCCACCGGGGCAGCCCACATGCAGAAGCGGATCCCCTTCTTGGACCTTAACCAAAGGTGTTTCTCGGGGCTGCTGGATATCGCAACTAATGTCATTTACCTTTGAGATGAAATGAGGAAAATGTCTCTAAAGAGACTTTTGGTTATCATAGCTTTGGTTCCTTCCTTCTCACTCTCCTTTTCTATCAGTAGAATATGGCCACAGCTGCCCTCTGCACCTGGTGATTAACCATTCGGCAGGAGATCAGACAGCTCTCTTCTCCCAGATACCAAAGCTTGTTTTTTTGGGATCTGTGCCCGTCTTCCAGCTACTCAGGTTCGACTGCCCCCTTAGTGGTGGGGCTGAAAAAACAGCAAGCAAAGGGGGCCTGCAGAGTGAGGGAGGCAGCCAAAGGCCATTCCTATCTATCTCTATAAAAAATAACATTAATTGGGATGCTTTGCCATTTCCTGAACAACCCATAATTAGGTTAGATAAGAAACTAGCGGTGTCTAAGAGCTATAAATGTCTAAATTAAGTTATTTTGAAAGTGCCCAGCACTTTGACATTTTGAGAGTTCACAGTAATTGCGGTATTGAGATAAAATTGCTCCTGTTATTTAAAAGGTCATTATCTTCTTCACTTAGATAGATGGAAACTATTTTCCACTCTAGTGAACCGTTGTGTTTGGGACAATTAGGCAGGCTTGAGTAGATCTCCACCAGCCTGACTCCCACTTACCACAGCTCAGGCCGTGACACGTAGAAATGTTTGGATAGAGAGACGCAAAGTAGCCGCTCTGTATTCCACTCACAGGCCGGAACCACCACGTGACTGAAGTTTCCAGACTGCTAAATAACCCTCATGCAGCTGTTGAACGATGTAGGTTGGTTGGTAATGGGCTGTTCAAGTCTGTCACCATCGAGGATAGCCAGGAAAGCAGGGATACGTTTGCAGCTGTGTCTTTTAGCCTCCGGCTCTCAATGGGGAGAGAGTGAGTTCAGGGGGATCCCAGGGACATGGCTGCCCCGCTTCATGACACTGGGCCTCGGCAGGGCTCCGAGGAGATCCAGCAAGAAGGCTCAGCCTTGGCGCGGCTGCGGGGCTGAGCTAATACGAGAATGCAGCTGGAAGAAACAGGAAAGGCAACCTGTGTAATCTCTGCCTTTTGATGCAGGAGCCTTGCTGAAAGTCTGAGGGTCAAACTGGACTCCTGTCTGAGATTGGCTGCTGAGCCATCTCATGGCCACGTACAAGATGCCACAGATTTTAAAAAAAACAATACCTACTCTATGGTGCCTATTTGATGGTCCCTTTAGGTGAGGCCAGAGCGTGGCTTTATTCCTGCGCCTGTGAGGTATCTGGGCAGAACGAGCCACCTTTGATTATCCATACTGTGGAATGTCAGAATCAAGAGTTGCTGCTCGGGCTTCTTTGCTGACTGTCATTCACTCATCGACAGGCTGTGCAAATCAGACTCCGTGGACGCAGTTTGCTTTCCTCAGCACAAATAAGCATCACACGGTCTCTACCGAAAACATACCAGGGAAATGCACTGCATCAAGTCCTGAGTGCAGGTGCAGATCTCTGGTAGCTGAAGTAGGTTTGGCTGGGCAGAGAAACAGAAAGGTCAAGACCAAAGTACAGGCAACTCTCGAATCCCGAGAGTATATTTCCCATCTCATCTTTCACAAGGGCAATTCTGATGCATTTCAATTTGGATTTATGCTTCCGGTCCAGGAGATGGGAGTTCAACTCAGTCCGCCTTGTGGACAGCCAGAGCAGCCACACGGGTGATTATTAGTCAGAGAAGAAAAGCAGACCAAGTTGAAAACTTTAATTCCTACACACACACATGAACTCAGCAGGGTCTCAGTCAACATCTGTGGTTGGGTGGCATTTAACACCACCACCCCAAAAAAGAGGCGAGGGGGTCAAAAGAAACTGCCAGGAATTCAGAGATATCAGGATGAATCCTGTGAAACGTAATCCTCCATTGGTAAAAGTTTCAGGAAAGCAGAAACAATGATAATAACCCCCAGCATTATCCGACAGTATTTAGGTGATGTGAATTCCAAAGTGAGCTGAACATTTTCATAGATTCACATGTTCCCTGTTGCTGGTGATGGCACGATGAAAGTTCCAAAGATAAGAGAACCCCCCCAGCCTCCAACACTCCTCCCCACCCCGCGAGCTTAGTTGCCTCTTCATAATCTGAGGAATCTCCCCCAGAGAGCTCAGTCTGGGCCCTCCTGAAGTCCCCATGGGAATGTACTATCTCAGTCTTGCAAGACAACAAGCAGAGGAGAGACCTCGAGGCCAAACATTCTTGAAAATTTCTCCCGTCTACCCCATATGAGCTAATCATTTCAGGTGCCCACGACTAAGGTGAGGCCAATCCACCCCATCCTTTGCTGAGCTAAAGGTTCCGTTGGAAAGAGTGTTTGCTGGGATCCACATTGGTCTTCATTTCAGTGTTCTACCTCTTCTGATCAAATGTAACAAGTAGATAAATTCCACAGTTTACACACTTCCACAGTTTAAGAACGAGTTCACCCTTCTTCCTTCTACTCGTCAATTGACCAGCAGTGAACTTTTCCTTCTTCATTCCCAGCCAGAAGCTTGGAATAATTCCTAGGGAGGAAGTTAGAGATAGAGGGGGGGACAAAAAGAGAGTTTTAGGAGTAATATGGTTGAGAGCACTGAGATCACACTGTATGCTTCTGCTGGAAATAATTATTACAATGGAAGGAGGGATGCTACTCATGACATTTTAAAGTCAGATCCATATTTGAAATCCCCAGGAACAGCTTTTGAAGAAATACTAACAGAAATATCCTTTAGATTGTAATCTCTCCCCTCAACAGGGTGGCCCTATGTTCCTCAATCGTTATCATATATGCGGACTCTAATCCAGTCCAGTTTGAGAAAATACTTATTTGGTAAGAGGTAACCAAGTATCCAGAGATGTAGAGATGGGGACTCCCGGCTTTTTAGGGGAGTGTTGTGTTTATATGCTGGTGTTTTAACAAGGTTTCACAACATCACACATTTTTTTGTGTTTCTTCGCAAGACTGAAAAATATTTAGCCTTTTTCACCCTGACCATGATCAAGGACTTCCAAGCTACTAGGATCAATTTTTTGGAGTTGATTTTTTTTAATGATAATAGTTCGATTATCATTAAAAGAAGGAACAAGTAGTTCAGATAATTTAGGTGTTGTAGCACCAACGTTTAGAGGCATCCTAGTCAGGATTTCTACTTCACCCTGGGTATCTTCTTGCTGTGAGAGGCGAAAGGAGACATTGGTTGGCCAATTCTTCTTCCAGAGGTTATAAACCAAAGCGGTGTGAGAAAATGGGGCCACTGAATGTGGACAAGATCATTTCCATAAAGGAAAACGTTTTGTTAAAGATTCTTAACGTTGTGCTATTTATTATTCAGCTTTTCTCCATTCCGAATATAGCGCTCGCTTTTGTGCCCTTGGGTGGGGCAGTGAAGCAGGAGGGGCCCTTCGCTATTGGAGGAGGCGGCCCTTCACACTCGCTGCCCGCTTGTGCGAAAGCCCAGCATCCGACACACCAGAGTCAGTACCTGTGCGGTTTGTGCCCTCTAGTGAACATACAAGGTAGTGCAGTCAAAACACTTACCTGGAAACGGCCAGGGCTGTGATGGGCGAAGCAGATCGGCGGGGTCCCTCTGGGGGGGTCGTGCAAAGCTGTAGCTCTGGGTGGAGGATAAACGCTGCTTTCTCCACTGTAGAAGATAAAAAGGAAACTTGAAATTGTTGGGGGGGGCTTCATTTTGGAGATGGGAAAGTGGACTGTAGATGTTATTATTTATAACTTGTTAACCAGAGGGACAAATATATTTAATCCCAGCCTGTATGACTGCCAGAAAGGGCCTGTCCCAATTGAATTTTCGTCCTATGATAGTTACATGTGCTGACGTGTGGTTAGATCAATTGTGGCTAAATTGGATTTGTGTATTATTGCTTCCTAAATTGCATGCCTAGTTCAGCAGAATTGTTCATCAGTGTTTACTGTTTCAGTGCTTAATAAGATGTCCCAGAATACCTTGCTGTCAGGATATAATGCAGCCCATAATTGCCCAGTTAAAACAAATTGCCTAAAGTCTTGGTTATTGTTAACATACCTAAATCACTAATTAAATGCCAGGAATACTGTGCAAATAATGTAATTCAATCACGGTTACTTCAGCTTTATTTTTAGTGCTCCTGTTTGGGATTAATCGTTCTTTCCAGTGTTGCAAAACAAATGGAGGAATATCTGGCGGCGGCTGAAAATACCTCAAGAGCAAATCGTTTTGAGGGAACAGAGGCTGCTGCGATGAGGTCTGCTTGCTATTCAGAGATGTGACATGGCATCTTTGCATCGGAATCCTATTAGGAATTTGGAGCCTCCAGAGTGAGGCAAGGCAGAGTCCCAGCTGACGCAACTCACCGCCTGAACTGATGTTTACCATGTCAGGACCACCATTTTCACTTGTGGTGTCCTGCCATTCGAGACAACTCTGCATGCTTGGGATTTTTTCGCTTGTAATGCTCGCAGGGGAATTAGGGAGGGGACGGTCTCCGGAGACAGAATGGACTTCTTTCCAGCCGGTTTTCACCAGGTTTCACGGCTATGGCACCCTGAGTGTGAACGGTCCATCTGTCTAGGGCAGGGTTTGCCGATCTTGACAACTTTAAGGCGGGTGGACTTCAACT
>JANHFO010005576.1:42823-55757 GCA_032468095.1 Pareas carinatus | reverse complement strand
CGCCCCCCCCTCTCTCCTCTCACTCTCACTCTCTACCCCCTCTATCTGTCTCTCTCCCCTCCTCTCTCTCTCCTCTCACTCTCTCTCTCTCTCTCTCTCTCTCTTCCCCCTCTAAATGTCTCTCTCCCCTCCTCTCTCTCTCCTCTCACTCTCTCTCTCTCTCTCCCCCCTCTCACTATCTCTTTCCCCCCCCTCTCTCTCCTCTCTCTCTCTCTCTGCCTCCCCCTCACACACAGACAGACACGCCTTAACTTTTGAGAGGCTGCTCCAGGCCCTCTACCACCTGGCCTCGTTCCCCGGGCCCAGCGCGTTCAGGCCAGCCGGCGCTCGCCTGGGAGAGGGCGGCCCTGGGCGGCCCCGGCGAGCGCCCTCGTGTCTCCCGCGGCGCCTGGCCGAGGGAGAGTGCTGAGCATTGCGGCGGGGCGGCGCCCACTCCCCGGAGCGCCGGCCCCGCTTCCTCCACCCGGAGACACCGAAGACGGTCCTCCCCCGCCCTGGCCCGCTGCGTTCAGGCCAGCCGGCGCTCGCCCGAGAGAGGGCGGCCCTGGGCAGGGGGTGGAGCGGATCCCCGGAGCTGCGGACGGCCTGCCGCTGGTGGACGGCTCGCCGAGGCCCGGCCGCACCGCTCCGCCTCCTGGCGACCAGCGGTCTTTGGAGTTTGGGCGGGGGCGCGAGAAGCAAGGTGCGGACCCCTACCTCTGCCTCCTCATGTCTGGAGTGCGCCTCCGGGCTTGGTGCCGCCATGAAACGTCGCATTCCGGCCGCGCTGCCGTCGGTGCTGGCATCATGGCCAGTGTAATTGCGGCAGTTTGCTTTGTGCGCACGTGCGCGGCGGCTGTCACGTGGCTTGCCGGACGGGCAGAGTAGGGTGGCGCCCGCGAGCACCCTGGTCACGTCGCTTTGGGCCTTCTCCCGCAGCGTCCAGGTTGTCTGAAGCTGTAAGTAGTAGCTAAGAACCCGCTCATATATGATTGTAACAGTCCCTGAAAGTTTGAAGTGAATCCGTTCAGTACTTTCCGTGATTACTTACCAGGAACAAACATGCAGTTCCTTTTATATATATATAGATTTGAAAATTGTAACTCCGCCAATTTATTATGTAATTTTTTATATATATTCTCTTGATTTATGTTTGGGGCATATATGATAACTAAAATAATTTATTTTTGTAGTACATTTCTGTAAATCATTAGAATCCTTCCTTCATCATTGTTGTATACCAAATTAGATCATATATTGTTTTTTATATAAATTACAATTCCCTTTTTTTACTGTTCTGATTTAAGGAGTAATATAATGTCCCTAATTTAGGTTGGTCTAGTAGTTTATGTTGATGTTTAGTAATATGTTAGAAAATGGTACTGCTTCCTAACTTCTCAGATTCTCCTTGGCACTTGCTTGAGTGCTTCTATTTTTTCGCTGTCCTCTACTAGTGGATGCTCTCTTGCTCTGTTTAGCACCATGTCGCGTACAGATTTTTTTACGAATCTATCTAGCTTGTTTCTTTTGGCAAAGCTGGTGCTCAATCTATAAATTTCATTCACCTCATTTCTTATCGTAGGCTTTACTTCTAAGGCCTTAGCCAAGATATTTGTCATTTTCTCCTCGATATTTTCCTCAGGCGTTTCTTTTAAGTTTTGAAATTGCAAGAAGTGATTGGCCCTCTACATTTCTATTGTGCCAACTGCTTTTTTGAGTTCTTTGTTGTTATATTCCAGTCTTGCATTTTCTTCTTGTAGTTCTTCTATTTTTTCTCATTCCCATCTACTCTTTTTTACAGGGACTGAATCTTATGTACATTTTTTAAATATTTGTTGTTGCTATCTTTCATTTTGCAATTTTATGTCTGTTAATTGTTTATTTAGAACTTCCATTTTTTGGTTAGCTGTGTCTAGTTTACCATTGATCTCTTGTATTTGTAACCCATAAAGTTGTATTGCCTCAAATATCTGATTATTGACTATTTCTGTTTTTTCAGATTTTTTCTTCCTAATTTGTAATTGAATTGTTTGTGGAGAACCTTGAGTTGTTACTATAGTAGTAACCGCATGTCTTTCTTACTGCTTCGAATCATTGTCCTTGAACTAGTTACTGTTGCGGCTTGCTGTAAAAGAGAGCCAGGATGGTGCATTGATTAAAAGCAGCACTGTAGGCTTTTTCTGCTGACTACCATCTGCCGTTAGCCATCAAAAGTTCAGCAGTTCGATTCTCAGTGGCTCAAGGTTGACTCAGCCTTCCATCCTTCCGAGGTCGGTAAACTGAGGACCCAGATTGTTGGGGGCAATATGCTGACTGTGTAAACCGCTTAGAGAGTACTGTAAAGCACTGTTAAGAGGTATATAAGTCTAAATAATAATAATAATAATAACAACAACAATAATGTTTGCTTCCCAAAAGCTCTTACTGCATCAGCTTCAGGCTAAAACCTGCAGTATCACTTTTGGCCACAAGATGTCCCCACTCTTCTTCTTAATTTAATTTAAGTAATTAAGTACTTTTTTAGCAATGTGAAATAAACAATTCCTGTTTCTTGATCTCTTTGTCTTGTTTATATTGATTTTATTTGGTGGTCAGCTTCAGATTCAAGTTGTTAAAGAGGCTGAATCCTAATTGGAGAATCCTTTTTTACCACCTTAAAATCAGCTGGTTTAAAGTTCAGTCTCTCCTGTCAGAATCAAAGTCCTGTCAAACAGAAGTTGCTCCTTTCATTGGTTTATTTATCCTAATACAAATCGCCGCTCATTCAGTCCCAGGAGGGTTAATTGCCTTCCAAGTTTATAGCTTCTCCTGATTTAGTTATTGGAGGGAGTTTGACTCTTTGAAAAATCTTACCCTTGCTATTTTTCTTGCCAGCTGGCCATGGCTAAAGGCTGCCGGTCAGTTGCCCTGACAGACCTTCACAATGTTCCTCCAGGAAATATCTCTGAATCTCAGCTGGCCACCGCTCTCGCTGGATTCGGGGATCACTCCCCTTTTCTGCCTCCCCTTCAGGGAGGTCATCCGAGTCTTAAAGGGCTCCGAAAACACACTTGAAGCTGGTTCGGGTATCAGAGCTCAGACCCGAACAGTCTCGCCACAATATCACCGGAAGTGGAAGCCAAATCTTTTACTATTTAATTGATACTCTATAGAATACATTTAGTGAAGAAAGCAAAAATATTTATTTTCATTCAACATCCATTATGGAAGCCAGTTTGGTCTAGTGGTTAAGGCACCAGGCTAGAAAATGAGAGACTGTTAGTTCAAGTCCTACCTTAGCCCGAAAGCCAGCTGAGTGACTTTGAGTGAGTCATTCTTTCTCAGCCCAACCCACCGCACAGGGTTGTTGTTGTGGAAAAATAGGAAAAGGAAGATATGTTTGCCACCTAGCTATTCGTAAAAATAATAAAGGTATAATATAAATAAGTATAAAATAAATGTTGCTGACTTCTAAGTTTTATTTTCACATGCTATCATTTTAATGGCAAAATGTTCCTATTTGAAAGTATACTCAATCACATGATTTGTGCAGTCTTCTGCAATTCTGCTGTGATGTCATTGATACATACCCAGAGTAAGAGTATGTGCTAATAGCTAGAGTCACATGCTGAAGTTAACAGTGAGCAATCTTTACTTGTATGGGGGGGGGGAAGTCCTCCTCTGTGTGAAACTGGATGGACAGAGGTGGTACCACCTACCTAGGAAAAAACCCCTTCCATACAAGTCACCTGAGCTTTTGCCTCCTTTATCTGTTGCTTTGTCTCCTTCTTCATACGTACTATTTGTCCTGCATCTTCCATTCTGCATTTTCCACTCTGCTTCTTTAGCTCTTACTGTCTTTCTTCCTCTATGCCAAAACACTGTAAAAGTGAGAGCATTAATTTTATGTGACAGGTTGTACTCCCAAAACTGACTGCCCTGCTCATGTCTACTTTGGCTCTGGAATATCTGCAGGTCCCTTTTTTGTTCATTCTGGCATTTACGTGAAGTTATTTTCTCCAACCTACTGTCCTTAATACAAGAGGAGAGAAGCTTCCAAGTGATGAATGGCAAATCGACTCCCCACTGATCAGCAAGAGACCTTAACAGCCCAGAGGCAATTGAATGCTGCATCTGGACTGCCACATTCTCTCTGGAGAAAGAAGAGATTTATTTGAGTACTCCAGACAGATGGCCTTGTTTTGTGAACAGAGGGCAGAAATGGATGTTTTTGCAGTCTCTTGCAAGCAACTGAGATTCTATTAAGCTCGGAGCCGTTAATGTAGCCTTGTATGGAGTTAAGGTTTGATCAAACCTAATTTTTAAAATCACTTCGGCATTTCATTTTTTTCCCTTTTACAGTTTGTTAAAATTGAAAATTCTTTGAAATGTATTCCTTTTTTTAACTGCTTGTTAAGATTGAAAATCTTCAGAACTGCCAGTTTGTATTTGCTGGGTAAAAGAAAATTATGAGTTTAATGTTTTGTAAGAATTTTTTTCCAGAATATAAAGCCAAAGAGTGATTAGAGCCTGAATATTAGAAGGTTCTTAACAGATTAAGGGTTTGTATGGATCTAAATTGAAGGAAGACTTTGACATTAATTAAAATAATCCTTTCTCATGGGATTTTTTTTAAACAGCTAAAAAGATGACTTTGAATGTTGGACACTAGAGGGCACTAGAAGGAAATTATCGTATTTTTCGCACCATAAGGCGCACCGGACCATAAGACGCAAGGCGCCCAGAGGCATTTCGCAGGGCAAGGTCGGAAGACTGGCCTGGAGGCCAAACTGGAGCATTCTCGGCACCCTGCAGGTGTGCGGACATCGCTCTGCGGGACGCTCCAAAGCCGAAGGATTGGCCTGCAGGCTGAATTGGAGCGTTCCCGGCATCCCACGGAGCAATCTCCCACTCTTTGGGAGTATTCTCTCCATAAGACGCATACACTTCTCCCCCCTTTTTTTGGGGGGGAGGAGTGCGTCTTATGTTGCGAAAAATACGGTAAATGTATCAATGACTTTATAAAGGAAGTTTTGAATGAATGGTCCAAAGCTGTAAATATAAAACTATCTGTTATCAAATTGGAAGATGATGCTGATGAGAAAATTTCATTGAATAAAATCCAAATTGATATGAATATGGATTTTAAAATGATAGCTTACAAGAAAAAGATGGGATAATGGATTTACAAATGGAACTCAATGCTGACTTATAATTACAAACGACTTACAAACATCAAACCAGAAAAGTGATGTGGAAGACTTCTCTATAATGAATTTACAAAAAGGACTAGTTGAAACTGTCAAAGATTTTGTGACAAGTGACAGTGAGAATATGAAGAGTGACGAAGATAATTTTTCTTCACTGGAATGACAAAAGAGGCATGATAAGGTTGCCAACAGTTCTGAGAGAAGAGATGTAGAGATTATGTAAAATTAAATGTTTGGACTTTGAGGGAGTTAAAGGTTATTGTTTTTTGGGGGGAAAGAAAAAATAATTCAAAATTGGTTCATTTGATCAGGATTAAGATAAATGAACTAGATTCAGTGACATTTAATGGATTTTAATTAAGATGGCGTTTTAAGAATTTTGGTTGTGAAGATGGTTGTTAATTGGATGGTGACGCTTTAAGAATTTTGTTTATTTGAAAATGAGATGGGGGATTTGTTGAAATGGAAAATGAGATGTAATCATAAAATAAAGGATTCAGAGAGGGTTTATTAATGCATCTTTTATAATATGCTGTTATTAATGGATGAGGAGGTGATTTTTTTAAAAAAAAAAGATAAGCTGTTAATATTGATTATACTTGCAGGGGAGGAAGAAGGATACTTTTTTTAAAAAAATACCTTTATATATGTTTTACTTTTTTAAGATATACATTTAAATCTATGTAAAGTGTATTTTATTTGTTATTAAAGAACATCATCTTTAATAAAATCATTGCAAAAGGAATGGTGGTTCTACAAGCTATACAGATTTATATAGTCCAACTGTTTGAAAAGGCTGCTTTATCGGTTAGACTTTCCCCTAACATACCAACTATCTGCCCGCTGTTCTCCAGCGCACATCCCCAAGACCAAACAGAGGGGTTGCCACACTACATATTATATGCAAGACAGAAAATAGTTTTATTTGTAAAGCTTGTGGTGAAGGTTACTCTCCTGTGGAAAATCAGACATCAGATGATAAAGCGTTGTTGTATTAGATGCAATAACGAAGCCTCATGCTGAAAAGCTTCCCAAAAAATCAAACCGGGCTTTATTTAACACAGCAAACTCCGAGATCTGACAGCAGAGGCAAAAAAACCCGTGCTGGCTTTTTATACCTGCCGCCTCAGGTGCGCCTGGGCCAGTCAGAGCTGACTTCTCTTACTATCCAATCATCTCAGCCAGTACAGCCCAGTGAGGGCCTCAAGCTTGCCCGCTTTGGAATGGGTAAGTTAACACCTCAACAAGCATCTTTTCTGTTTTGCTATTGGGAAGAATAATGTCTATTAAAGGTAGATTCTAATCTGATGATTTAAGTTAAAACTGGAATCAGTTGCACAGATCAAAATTAGCCTCCTACTCATAGATGAGCTATGATGAGCTCTTTATATTGAAAAGTCATATTATCAGGCAATTGCTAAAACATATGAAAAAAGAGGGATGCTTATTTCTTTTATGGTGGAACCACACTGAAGTTCTTTCTCTGACTATGCTCAGGTTACAGCCCACAAGAGATTAAAATAGAAGCACTCTATGGCCTTCAGTAATTTGGTATCCACTGATACTTTGCTGCTTAAATACCTACTGCTGATTTACTGTACATCACTATGAAAATGTTAACAAGATAGTTGAAATTACATAACCCACATCGGATGTTTTTCTTTTGCATTTCTTCATGCTCTCAGAACTAGCCTATATCTCTCCAGTCATGCTGCTTAAGATCAGGACTATCTCACCTGTGTAACTGTGATAAAACAGACATATGTACATGATTTTACATACAGGTCGGTACAGAAAATATCTCAAAAATTATTTTAAACTTTATTCTGCATATAATCAATTTGAAATGATGGAAAAGTAATAATAGCCTGATAATATAATCTCTCTTTAATGAGTCAAATAGGATCCTTTTATAATTACAATTTTAAGTATTAAAAGACTTAATAGAGTATTTTGTGTCTTTTTGATCAGCACAATAATAGCAGTGAATCTCTAATGCTAATCATGTAAATTTTGTTTGCTATTTTAGTATAATCACTTGTTGATTCTGGCCTAATCCTTTGACAGAGTCTCATCGGCTCAGACTTTCATTTGGATGTCAGCCACTGGTGCAATGACTCAGTGTCAATAATATCCAAAATGGGTGGAAAGGATAAGGAAGAAAGAATTTTCTGTGTTCCTAAAAATGTTTTGATACATTCCAAAAGCTTGAAAATGTTTTGCATTGAGCCAAAACTAATAGTATAATAGACATTTTAATTCTTTTAAAGTTTTATTTGCAGGAGGTTACCATACTTAGCAGTGGTTTCTACTGGGTCTTTTCCTGGATAATTACAAGACAGCTTTTATCCTTCTTGGCGCCTAAGTGTCAGAATCTGTACTCAGGGCCTTGGTATGTCTCACAGAAGCAGGTTAACCTATCTGTCCTATAACAAGAGGGTTTGGAATTGCTTCTATATAAGAGGTGTTCATCCTTTTTCAAGCTGCGGACCCCAAATATGTTTTTGCTACATGGCGGACTCCATTTCCACAAATTTAACTAATTAGTAATCGACAATTCATGTACATTACTTTTTCCACATTTTTCTTGACCAATCTGCGGACCCGCTGGCAACTTGCCACGGACCTCAAGGGGTCCATGGACCCCAGGTTGAAAACCTCTGTTCTAGCAGACAGCTCCCTGGCAAAGTTCCTTATTAAAGATATCAAAAGACTTCTCATAGCAATCCACTTTTGTCTCTGTAAGAAATGGAGAGAATTCAAATCCAAGAGCTTCAAACATGAAAAGACTGAAGGAAATTGTAGCTATTGTGGATGAAGCTTACCTGCTTGGTGGACAGGCTCAAATCATCAATGCACATTCACAAGAAATAGAGATGCCCTTTGTTCATACACTACCTAAATATCCTCACCACCGTCATCCCTCTGGGAAGCAATAGAAAATGTTTGGTTGTTTTACATCTTGGTTCAGAACTTAAACAGAAGCTGTGAATGGAGGGTGAAAAAAGCACAGTCTCCCCTACCAGCGTCAATTTTGAACTAGGAATTCAGAAAGTTCTGAACTTCCAGGAAAAAGGAAAGAATAGATAAAAGGAATCAAAGAGTTTTTCCTTTAAGAAGAATAATTTGTTCTTCAGAAAACTGTGCATGTTCTGGAGAGGATTTGGCATTTAGATTGTTTTATGTTTCATCATGGTACTAAATATTGGGATTTTTTAAAATTTCTCTATACAAGCTAATTAATTCTGTATAATTTCAAATTTTATCCATCTCTCAGACTGAACATGAGGATATTACTTGTAATCATAATGTTATGATAAATTGTAGTAAGTTGAAATCTCTGCAACATTCCTTTTAAGATTCTGCTGTAAAAAATCATATTTGTAGCAGACTAGCACTGTATTGTAATCTGCTTGGAGTGTTATATTTTCTCTAAACTATCTTCTGTGAGTAGGTTTAGTCTCCCATAGGACAGGGAAAAAAAGACTGAAACTTCTGGCAACACACGTCTATGCTACAAGACTACATGTTTATATTATTGAAATTACTTACATTATATTGAAGTGTGGAATATTTTACATTATCTCTAGAGGGTCATTAATTAAGACTTCCTTTGAACAATATATCTTTTCTTACTTAGTATAGGTATTCAGTATAACAAGTCTCTCAGCCCGAAGAAACCCAATATTTCTGGACAACCATAAGATTTCCAAATCTTGAGACATGGCAATATCTTACACGTACACTTCTGCCCAGAATGGCTTTCGTACTCATTTCACAGGCCTTCTTCATTCTGCTTTTAGGCATGGCAGTCATTGGAATGCATTTCCTTTCTATATAATTGTCAGTTATTTTAGAGGTGACCAGCTGCTTGAGCGGACACCACTTGCCTCATCCTTATTTAGTCAGCGAAACTGGAGCAGTCCTGCCAATTTGCTATTTTGTTTATTATCTTGGCAGACATGAACCATGCTACAGTCCATTTCACACCACAAAAGTTAAAAAAGGGCAATTTATCTAAACCAAAAGCAAATAACTCTGTCTATGTATGCATAGAAACCAAAACCAGACATTCGTTGGCCAGAAGATTAACAAGCATAAATCTCTGAATTTAATCTGCAGAAAGAAAGAAGACACAAACAGCAACATTTTCCCATTTGTCTTTGCTAGTGATGCAGCTTCCAAAAAAAGGGGTGGGGGGACAGCAAAGGGAAACCAATCTATCAATCAATATGGATTCAATTATATATTGGTCTGAACCAAGCCCTAAAGCCTTTTTAAATGTATCACTAAAGCAGCTTGCCACAGTAGCTGATGCTGCTATTCTTGTAGGGGCTGGAAAAAGGGCCTAACAACTCAGCAGGAGTCATGCAGCACAATGGACTAATGCAGTTCCATTCCTGTTTTTTCTTTTAAAACTGTCAGTGTTGGTTTTGGTCCTCATGCTAAGCTACCTCTCTTCAGGCAAAGGCTAAACTGCTCTTGCACCACTTTATTAGTTTGCTACTGAAAGTGCTGGCCATTTGCACAAGACAGGTGAAAACATTTTGTTTATCCCTAATTATATGGACATCTTGAGACTAGCAAATTGCAAATGGCCCTCCTCCTTCAAATTTATCAATTTCAATGAGTAACTGCTGAAAAACAGAATTCAATTTTCCAATATTTCAGGCAATTTTTTTTAAAATGAAGACTTTATTTATATATGAAAATTCAAGAACCTTCCCAAGCCTCTCCTTCAAAAAAAAGCACACCTTTGAATGGCAGCAACTATATCACTGTCTTGATTTCTGCAAGATAAAATGGTTCCTATCCACACACATCCTGACTTCACACTGCTTAAAAGATTTTTTGCCATTTCTTCTAATAAGAGTTCAACCCTAAGAATTCATAGACTTTCAATTAATTTCAGAATGCAAGTAAAGTGGCTTCATATACAGAAAAGTCCTTGTAAAGTATTGTGTGCAAGAATGATCTATATCAGTATTTCTCATCCTTGGCCACTCTTCAATATGTGGACTTCAACTCCCAGAATTCCCCCAATGAACAAGACTGGCTGGGGACTTCTGAAAGGGACACACATCTGAAAATGGCCCCAATTGAAAAACACTGAAAATGAATCTCTTCCTAACTCTGCTCTCTTTTTTGTTCATGTCCTGATGGAAGTAAAGATTAAATGTCTGTTCCTTAGAACATCCTTCTTCATGTATTAATAAACAATAATTCCAGAAGACAGTTTTTGCTTCATGAATTTTAATGCTTGGGTGTGCAGCTAGAAAAGTAAAGCTTTTATTGGACATTCCCATGCAGATCTGAGGTAGATTCAAGATAACAGCACTGGAGAGATTAGGCTGTGCATTAAAAGTGAAATCTGGTACAGTTTATCAGAAAATAAATTTTGCTAAAGTCAGTGGGATGTTGAGTAGAAAAGCACTGGATTGCACCAGAACGTTTTATAGTTTCCTGCTTTATTTATATACTGGATTTATAACCCATCTCTTATTTGGGAACTTTAGGCAGCATTCATAATGCTCCTTCTTATTTTCCCTGCATCAGTGGAAAAGGGAAACCACTATCTCGGGCTCCATTTACTCTTGTGGAACTCTGTTCACTCTGTTTATTGTGCCTATAGTCCAAGCAAGAAACAACCAGCATAGAAGGCTGTTTAGTTAGACTTCTCTATTCTCCCAAAGTCATTGCCACCCACTGTCCTGGGAGGTAAAATCTCTGGCGATTTTTCAAATGTTTTTCCGTAAATATTTTTTAGGGAATAGTTTTTTTATTCTTGCTGAAATTACTCCTAAGATTACATCATAAAAAGCAGCATATGCATAATTCAAATAAATATATGAATAAATAATAAAGGCAATGGAATCAAATATTCCATTGATAGAAAATTACACAGCTGCAGTCTTGAAGAATTTCAAATATCAAATTAACAACGAGCAATTTAAAGGGAGGAGAGGAGCAATTAATATGCAAGGCAGGAAAACAAGGGCTGGTGTGACTGCAGAGAGAGCTGATAGATAAGCAGTGGTAAATTCAGCAAATGACTTTACCAGGTGGCTCATGTGCTTTTAATTAGGAACATGGTCATTCACTCTTATTAAGTAGATTGCCATAAATGCTTGTGTTCCAGTATTTTTTTAGTTCCATTTACGAAGTTAGACTGAAAATGTTAATGGAGCAGCTGGGTTGATGATGCAAAATGTTTGAAAAAAATCTTGAAAAAATTATTTTCTTTTTTTGTAAATTGTACTTACAAAAAGGACTTACACCTATATTTTTTTTGTTTAATTCATTTCCTTATTCAAGGAAATTTTAAGGATAGGGCTATCAGTTTTGACCTGCAAAAACAACCACTAGGACGTGACAAGATGTTAGAATTTAAGGTGTTTCTCTGCTGCCATCTAGTGGGCATTCAGAGTTTTTGCTCTCCAAGAGGCTTGACTCATGCAGTTCCCCATCTAAACATCTCAAACTGTTTGGAGGTTTCATTTAGTGAAATCCACAATATGAAATAATTGGTGAAGGTTATTTCATCTGGGTCACAGCTGGCCCAAACAGATCACAAGTGCTTCATGAACACAATGTTTTCCTTCCAGAGTCACTTCTAGTGAAATGAGCAGTGAATGGGCAGCCATATGCATTCAATCAATAAATCAATGCATTCTAAAACATCATACAATCATTGAAAATGTATTCTTTCTATAATCGGTTATGGACAAAGTATTTTAACATTAAATAAGCAGGAAACCTCCCTGTTTTTCTGGGGAAGGAAAACATCAGGAGAAATACAATAAATTAAAAGGTGCTCCTTTGCAGATCAAAATAAAATATTCCATATATACTTAAAACAGCTTGATTCTTTTTCCAGATGGAACAGGGGTGAAATCAGTGGAGTTGATAATAAAGAACAAGCTTCAACCAACAAAGGATCATGCAAGAAGAAAGGGAATGAACATTCAAAACACCTACCCAAATCATTTATTTTTAAATGAAACAGGTATTCCTATAGCTAGTTATTACTTCACACTTAAGGAATAAGGGATAAATTATGTTTTGCCTGCATGCACAGATACTGATGAATAAAATGACTGCAGGCATACAGATATCACAACTCTCTCGCTCCACTGCTAGAGAACTTGGGGATTGAGACTGTTTGGAAACAGAGCACTTGTCAAGAATGAGTCTCTGCAACATGGGAGAACTCCTCAAGCCTGAGCTGTGGGTGGATTTGCAGGCAGTGCTGTATGGCAAGAAGCACTGGCACATAGACCAGCTGCAACCCTTTTGGAGCTGTTAAATTTGGTAAGAGTTTTTTACAACTAGGGTCAGTCTCTCCTTGGTTACTGCAATACGCTTGATAGGAAGCTACCTTTGGCACGTACCAGATAACTATCATTGGTGTAAAATGTGGTAGCTGGACTGTTAATTGTGCTGAAAGATCTGTATCTTTATCTTTTATGATTCTGTAAAACAAATGCTGTTCAGTTATCAATGGATCCCAAGTCATGTCCCTGCAGCAATTCAATTCAATTCTTCATGCATGACAGCAAACACAGATGTTCCCATTTTTTCCCAATGCCATTTTAACATAGTTTGGTGAACTGTCACATACAATGATGCTCATAAGCAAGCCAAGTACATCATTTAAGAAGGACTGCTTCATGTATCATGAAAGTGACTTGGAAGATGGATGGATGGATGGATGGATGGATGGATGGATGGATGGATGGATGGATGGATGGATGGATGGATGGATG
>JANHFO010005575.1:177431-197969 GCA_032468095.1 Pareas carinatus | reverse complement strand
ACCAATTCCTGCAACTGTTCTTCCTATGTTTGAGCCTCCAGTCCCCTAATTATCTTTGTTGCTCTTCTTTGCACTCTTTCCAGAGTCTCAACAACTTTTTTATATTGTGGTGACCAAAACTGGATGCAATAAGTATGGTATTACCATGGCATTATAAAGTGGTACTAACATTTCACATGATCTTGATTCTATCCATTTGTTAATGCAGCCTAGGACTGCATTTTTTGGCAGGTGCAAAATATCAGCAGCTGGCTGATATTTAAGTAATTGTCCACTAGGGCTCCAAGATCCGCAGTTACTACTATTGAACCAGGTACCACCTATTCTACACTTCTGCATTGGTCTTTCATGCCTAAGGTAAAACGTTACTGTTCTCACCATTGAATTTCATCTTGTGAGATAGGGCCCGGAATCTATTGAGATCCTTCTATATCTTGAACCTATCTTCTGGAGCGTTGGCTATTCCTGTCGGCTTGGTGTTATCTGCAGATTTGATGAGTTTCCCTTCTATCTCCTTGTCTAATCGTTTATGAAGATATTAAAGAGGACCGGCCCAAAGACAGAGCTTTAGGGAACCACACTGCATTCTTTTCTCCACATAGGTGCAGTTCCACTATGGACTACACGAGTGCAGTTGGTCAGCCAGTTATGAATCCATTTGATGCAGACGCTGTCTAACCCACATTTTTCTATTTTATCAGCATATTATGGTTTTTTTTTCAAATAGTAGGTTGTGGATTTTTTTTACTTCTGATTCCTGATGTTCTTTCTTTTTGTAGAGGTGTGTGTGGAGGAGGGACGGTGTCAAGGAATTGTCTTTCTTTTGGCTACATTTCTCCCCAAAAATGAATTTGTAGTCATGAAAGTGAAAACTATGTCAGTGACCAATTTTGAGCAGAAAAACTGCCAGAAGAAAGGAGTTAATTATTCCTTTGCTATTGCTGTTACTACATTATTTTAAGTGTTTGCAACTTTTCTGTGCAACATCAGGCTTGAGCCTCAATCGAGCCACTCAGTGGACTGGATATAATTACCTGTTGCAGTTTAATATTATGAATGGTAACTGTAAAATCTCAGTGTACAGTTACCATAATGATAACTTGTGCTTTTTATGAGCTTTGTCCAAAATAAGAACCCCTTTCCATACCTTAGCTTCTATAACTTGGCTATTACTGTTTCTTTTCTCCCCAAAAGATCCCCACAATCATTTGCAACATTGAAAAACAATGCTGAATTAACAGCACCTTCAGTGCAAGGAGTGTATTTGAAAATAAAACTACAGTGTTATAATTACAACCCGTGTAGCAGTTTATTTTCTGTTTGGATTTGTGCAATAACAGCAACAAAACAGCCCGTTGGAGTTGTCATTTCCCTCCCAGCTCTTTTATATTATTTTCTTATTCAGAAGTGGGATGGGACTCTTTCTACTCCTCCTTTTTAAATTCTTTTTCACATGTGCATCCTATTATGGCATGGGAAACTGAAGCTATAACTAAACTTACAAAAGTTCTTCTCCTTCTCCCTCCTCCTCCTCCTTCTCTTCCTCTAATACCACTTCAAGTGTCAAGAGAGATGCAAAATTTTCCTTCTTGCTTTTCTGGCAGCCTCAACCATTGTTATTTGCTGCTGTTGTAGTGTGTCTTTGATGTTGTCTCTCCATCTTCTTCTGGGTCTTCCTTGTGTTCTTTGATCTTCTCCTCTTATTATATATACCTTCTACAATATGGAATTCCAAAAAAAAAGTTTATAGTGATCAGTAAAATTGGTTAGTAGAAAAAGTGCTACCAGACTCCTGATCCTCAGGATAGCGAATCTTGAAGTTAAGAGACTGAACTAACTACTTAACAAACTGTTCACAAGTGGTTATGAGGAATTCCGCTTAGTTTACATTTAACCTAATCTCTAGGTCAGTGATGGATAACCTTTTAGACACTGAGTGCCCAGATGAGTCGTGATTAATGAGTTGCGGCTCATGATGTCATTGCCTGGCGCCACTACTCTCTTTCTGAGCATGTGCATGGTCCCATGACGTCATCGCCTGGAGCCGCTACTCCTTTTTCAGCATTCTCAGCTCTGGAGAGATGCTGGGGCGATTTGGTTCACATGCCAGCAGGGAGGGCTCTGTGTGCCCACTGCGGCACATGTGTCATAGGTTCGCCATCGCTGCTCTAGGTTATTTAAGCAGGCCGTTTGTATGCATTGGTAAGTTTGCACAATGTGCTTGTACTTTTCTGCTATTGCTCAGCTAAACTCGTCACATGAGCTGGATACTATGGATTATTCTGATTTTCCCAAAAGATTAAAGAGAATTCACGGATTGAAAAAAAAACCTTCTACATATTAGGTCTCTTTTTTTAAAAAAGGTGCTTAATATATATATTAATATATATATGGCAGAGGTTTCTGGAGTTATGTATATGATATGTTAAAATGGCAGTATGAAAGAATGTTTTTCTTTTTCTCAAAGTTGTTCAATATAACATTTATTTATTTTATTTAAAATGAATGGCCACCTATCTTAAAGTACAATTCTGGGCAACTCACAACAGTAAACCAAACCATAACACCAATTTTTTTTTTAAAGGATGCCTTGTACTCTTCCTGGGATGTTCAACATATTTCAACACCTTGGACAAAAAGCTAGCTCTTTACTGGGCAGGATACTGAGAACAAAGCTAGACTTTGCTTGCAAAATTCATTAATCTGAATTAATTTTGAAGTATAAATGACAAGCTTTGTTATGATATCTTTTAGAAAAGGGATTAATTAAAAATATCTGTCATTAGTTAGAACTGGATAGAACAAACGAATAGTATATTATTGAATTATCCACTTTGGGTAACAACAACATATATTTATTGTAATGCTTTCTAGAGTTTGTGAGAAACAAGACTGTGTGCATTTAGAGATCTTTTAATCTGATCTAATACAACTCTTTTTATATTTGACTTGAGATATGTAATTTTAGGCCAGCTAATCTCATTACTGAACATTAAAACTGAAAAAATAGATTTCCAGCATTCTTTAGTGCTCAGTTTAAGATGCTAAATTGAACAGAAAGTTATTGTCTGAATAGTTGGATTAAATTGACTAAATGAAAATACTTTGTAATTCCAGTTAAGCAGATTTTAGTATAAAACATTTTTATAAAGTTAGTATAATTTAGTTGAAGAAACTATTATGAACTTCATTTTTTGCAGGGAACAAGTTATAACATGCTTTATTTCTGCCCCCCTCTTCCCCATTCTTTCAAACATGTGAAAGTGTGATCCGGGTGGATGTCTTCTTGAACTGACAACACAGCTGGCAATAATAATGGGAGGCAAGGCCATCTGGAATAACATTCAAGAAGTGCTTTTTCCGTAAGTAAATAGTTTTCATAGCAGGGGTTGAAAAAAACCCTGAAGAACTGGTTTGTACCATATCTGACCAAAAAGCAATCCCTGAATTAAGAAACGGAACTTTTATCAGTAAAATAGATTTAATTGCGAAGTGCTCAAAAAACAGTGAAGATCTAGGAAATACCCAGCAAAGAAATAAATAAAGAGAATTAAAGGATTGTTTTTAAAATTAGTAGTAGTTTTATATATTTTACTGACCTTGAAGTCACTAAATCTATGACCCAATTTGAACTAAATTAGGGCTATCCCATTGGGATCCAGAAATCCAGGTAATCTAGATGGCAAGAGAAACAGAAAAACATTGTTTTCCAACAAATGGCTTTTTCCATTCCAAAGCCATTGTGATCATTTTGTGGTCTTCTGAAGTTTTGCAGCCCAGAGTTAATAGCACTAGATAATCTGGGATAATTTGGAACAATACAAATCACACATGGATTGTGATTTATTTTTTCAGTTTGAAATAGATGGATTAAATCCTCCAAGTGGGGAATTTTTTTTTTGAAATGTTTAGCTCTAGTGTTTTGAGGGACTTTGGGAGCTACAAAGAAATACTGATAGATTTCAAATGTTACGCCTCTACCCTAGCAGATAGAATAAATCTTGCTGATTCTCCACATGTACAGGTGGCTTAAGAATCTGATTGGGAGATGCCGCTCAGCTACAGGATCAGAAGCTATTGTTCCTCGCTGGGAGCAGGACTATCGTTTGCAGGCCATTGGCAAGCTTGGATTGTTTTATGAATACCTTGAAATGGGTAAGCCAACTGTTTTATTTCTTGTCATGTCATATAGTGGATCAAAGTTTGCTTCCCAATTGTTAAACAATTAACACAGAATAGAGGAAAAGGAAGAAAATGTGTGTACCTCACACATACCTATGTGCATACCTAAACACATATGCAGGCCTAATGCAAAGAACTATGCTTAAATTATATGTAAAATGAATGTATAAATTTGCGCTGGAATTTTGGTTGAGTCATAGACTTCAGTATTTAAAAGGCTTCTGTATGTGTCTTGAATGCGAAGACCATTCATGCTTACCTTTCTGAACAGATGCGCAAACTTTCTAATTCAACTTTAGTATACCAATTTTCCATTTTAAGTGTACATTCAAAGTGACAATAAAGGTTTTTTATTGTATTCTATTTAACCTGCTGTAAAAATGGGAAGACCATCTTGAGTATCATCTGCATTGTTCTTTTGAAAAAAATATATACAATAAATATATTTTCTGTTTCAAAGTTTGACTTAATCTTAGTGATGGCAGAAGTTCATATTAGCAAAAGCACACTCACTTCTATAAGGAGATACTAATGTACATTTCCTGAGAAACATATATGTACATTTCAGTTCTTCAAATATCTTTGATCAGACCTCCTCTTTCCATATAGAGAAACACCAAAGTAATAATGTAAATATTCTTTTATTGAAATATTGAGTAACATATTGAAAATTTATTGAACAAGATACTGCAAATGACTGAACACACCTGAAAAGATATGCATCATGTTGTAAATGTCTCCCATGTGTTTTGGTCTATCGTAGCAAGAAAAAGCACATAGCAACCCAAAACTTTAGCTGGATTTTTTTTAAAAAAAACCCACATCCTAATTATCAATAAAATTCAGCAGCTGGTGGCATTTAGATGACTTCTGATGATATAAGATCTGCTAACCAAGATCAGTCCTGGTTAATAAAGACAATCTAGAACTTTAAGGGCTGTGAGCAAGACTGGAACATTCCATAAAAGGCAGGGCAAATCCATCCCTAAAATTAGCCTGAAACTTATCATTGAAAGTTGAGAACTCAAAAGCTTTTTAATTTTTTAAAAATATTAGCTATAAGAATCTTGTAATTGTTAGCTTGATTTTGATAGTTACATAATTTTAATAAATGTATCTAAATAAACATACCAGATTGTTGTGTCCAGTTTATTCACATTTATTAGGAACTAATAGATTTTGGCTAATCTTGAGTAGCTACAATTTTGGCTGATAACAATATTTGAAAACAGATAAAGCATTACTGTTTCTTCAATGCTATAATATATTCATCATTATTTCCAGTTATACAGTTTGGATTTGTAACATTATTTGTGACATCATTCCCATTGGCACCCCTTCTGGCCCTTATTAATAATTTATTGGAAATTCATGTGGATGCTTGGAAGATAACCACACAGTATAGACGTGTGGTTTCTCAAAAAGTCCAACATATAGGGGCATGGCAGCCTATCATGCAAGGAATAGCCATTCTCGCTGTGGTAACCAATGTAAGTACTCATTTACAACCATCATTACCTGCTTATAAACATTACAACAATTTGTATTTCTCGATAATACAATTGTTAGATGTTATAAAAACCAAACTATGATTAAACAGTAGTTGGACTAGAGATCTAGAAAAAAGATGGGATTTAAATCTAACACAGAGGCTTTCAACCTGTGGTCCACGGACCCATTGGGGTCCATGGCAAGTTGCCAGGGGGTCTGCAGACAGGTCAAGAAAATTTTGGGAAAAGTAATATACATGAATTGTCGATTAGAAATTAGTTGAATTTGTGGGAATGGGGTCCGCCATGTAGCAACGACATGTTTTGGGGTCCACAGCTTGAAAAAGGTTGAAATTCTCTGATCTAGCAAATAATCCAGGAGAACTTCAGTTAATAAATCCTCATTCAAAAGACATCATATGCAATGAACAGAATTTTGAGTCATTGTTCCCAAAATACTAGACAGGTAGTCTGGATGAAATGTTTTCATGTGTTGTTCTTTTGATTAAGAACCATGAGAGGTTTAAGGTCCCTTTGTAATATCTGATTCATCACAAATCTAAAAGCTGAGCATGTTACAAACAGGCATCAGTAGGCAGCACAATCACTAACTCTGCACTAGAATCTAAGGATAGTTATTTAGCCAAATACTGAAAATCAAAATTCCAAACTATCTATTCCATTATTATTGATGTGAAAAATAATCTTGTTATTAAGAGCCATCAATCATCTCTGTTAAACTCATGTTCAGTTCTTTTCACTGCATGAATTTGTTAGAAATGGTGGTTTAATAACTATTCCTGACAGTGTCTGTAGCCTTTTGTCATGCTCAAATGCAGCTCCATATGCTGCATATTGAATTTATCTAGACAGGAAGCTACCAGAGCATGTAATACTGTGACCAGGAAAGATTGCAGCTAGCAGAGAAAAGTGACTGGATGCCTATTATGTCAGGAGACCATCTGGGGTGCCTTGAAAGAGACATACTAGTAGCTCTCCTAAATAATTTCCTGGGCACAGAGATATAGGAGATATGCCACTTGAGTGCAAGGTGCTTGGAAGGTATGGGAGAAAGCAAATTATCAAGATTCATTCCACTCTCATTTCAAGCCAGGAATTTGGAGGCTTATTTGTCTGGCTAAATAACTGCTCCAAGCAGGTTTTTCTATATAGATTGGCAGATTGTAACAGTTGGTCACACAGCCAGCCAGATGTTTAGACTGATTCTGGCATTTTTGTCCCTCTATCGAGTCCTTCCTGGGGACAGAGAAATAATGACAGTGCTAAAGATACTGTCACAGGATATAAGCTATAGATTCAAGAGATGAAAAACAAAATTTCCTCACTTTAATAGTGACCTAAAGATTCCCTCAGAAAGTTAATAAGCATTACATTATATTATAGGCATTCCACAAAATGAGAGCCAGTTTGGTGTAGTGGTTAAGACATCAGGCTAGAAACTAGAAGTCTGTGAGTTCTAGTCTTGCTTTAGACACAAGGACACCTTGGGCCAATCATTCACTCACAGCCCTAGGAAGGAAGCAATGGCAAAACACTTCTGAAAAATCTTGCCAAAAAACTGCAAGGACGTGGCCAGGTTGAGAATTGAATATGACTGAACAGAATTTTTAAAAAATCCACTTTAAAATGATACAGGACAACACGAACATGCTTAGTATATTCATTACAAATACAAAATCGATAATTGCTTAATAAATTTATGAAAGATCTTTTATCTATTTGTAAGTCTCCTAGAGGCACCTCTAGGCAAGATTGGTGACATATAATTATATTAAATAAATAAATTCATCTGTCATGGATCAGTTAGATCAGTTAAATGAATATCCTGGTGTTTTCTTAAAAAATATTTATCAGAGAGATAATAATAGGAATATAAAATATGATCGCTCTATATTCATCTGATATACAACATGCTCCAAGTCTTCCTACTATTAGGAAAGCTGTTAAGGCCTGTATGTAAATGAAAACACAATCATTCAGGCCAGAAGTCTCTAAAAAGGTTAAATCATGGCAATGTGAACCAAAGTTTGTTAACGAAACATCTCAAATTAACAAACTTTGGTCTAGTTGCCATGATTTAACTTTTTTAGATACTGTTAAGGCTTGGCAGTTCCCCCAGCCATTAAGGGACAGTTGAGTGGTCTTCTTCCTGGCCCCCATGACAGTTTGTTGTATGCTTGACCACCATTTTAGATTTTGCATCTGTTCATTGTTACATTTGTTTGGTTTTTCTTGATTTATTGTGTTTATCTTGTACCCTCAGATTCACACTGTCTGAGTTGGGCAGACTTATACATCTTAAAATTAAATAAAGTAAAAATCATCTTTTAAAAAATATAATTCCATACATTCAAACATCATCTTTCAAAAGTGTTTGGGATAAACACAAGTAAAAGAAAATTCAGATCTTTGCATTTAGTTTCTTGTATTGCTCTCTATAAATTATATAAATATAAAATAATATAATATAAATGGTGAAGCTCTAGCTATCTGTCATAAACTGACATGTAATTTAAAATGTTTAATTCCTGAAGGAACCATATTTGAAGCAAACTGTACCAGGCTGAGATAATGCTTGGGACTTTGCATATTCTGACATCTGTGAAGAAGATTAGTCTAAAATGAAGATAAATTATTAAATAAACTTATAGCTATGTGCAAGCTTTATAGAAAGGATAATGTTAGATTGTTAGTAATAATAATTAGAAAATGCTGTTGGTTCATAGAATACATTGTAATAATTTAAAGCGGTGAGACATAAAGAAGGAGATGCAATCATAAAGAAAAAAGGGCTATGTTATAACAGATTTTTCCTGAAAGCAGTGTGTATTATTGTGAGAGTAGAAATAATAAATCAAGAGTTCTATATTTGTACTCTACCTTCCTACCAAGAATGCAAATAATTTGTATAATGTTTATATGTGTATATCTCTGTTTAGGAAGATTTAGACAATCTGTTTTTATTTGATTTAATTTAATTAATTTCTATAGCCATCCATCTCAGCAAGCGAATCTTCTCTTATTCCTGTTTTTAATATAGGCAATGATAATTGCTTTTACATCCGATATGATTCCACGCCTGGTTTACTTCTGGTCATTTTCAGTCCCACCCTATGGAGATCACAGTAGCTATACCATGAAGGGATATATAAACAACACTCTTTCTGTTTTTGCTGTATCAGATTTCCGAAATAAAAGCAAGCCACATGCTCTTCCTATATTTGCCAACCTAACAATATGCAGGCAAGTTTATGTCCTGGTTAAAGTAACTAGATAGGAACAAAATCAGTATGTCTTTGCATAAGACGTTGTCTAAAATAATGGAAATTAAAATTTCTAGAAGAAAAATTGATGTTTTTTTAATTATACACAACTATTTTTATTATCTTACATAATAATATAAAAGTGGCATCATGTAATTCTGAAACTCTGATTTGATTGTATATTTTGTTGTAATTTATTCCCATTACATTTACTTATATAGTGTGTTATGTTAAAATCAGATTAACAGGTATCTTTTGCTCCCCCTTCTGGTCTTACGTACATTATTGCAGAGACTTTTGAAATAATTATTTGAATGACTTTCTTTAACCATGTTAGATATCGAGATTTCCGATACCCTCCTGGACATAAACATCAATATGAGCATAATATTTATTACTGGCATGTTATTGCAGCCAAGTTAGCATTCATCCTTGTGATGGAGGTCAGTATGTTTATCTCTAAATCTTTAAGGTTTTTTTTTCAATATTTGGTTTTAAAAGCCTTGTTAGTATTTGCTGTATATTCTTTAGAACTATCCAGTTTCACTTCATTTAGCCTTGCATAAACCTATCACAGCCTATTCCTTCTGCCAGCGATCAGTGAAAGTTATTGATGAGAGTATGCTATTTATTTAAGGGAGCACACAAGATCATCTTGCTATTAGGGTCTCTCTAAATAGATGGTTAGCCACACTTCCTGATGTACAGATTCTATTTTATGTAACTATAAAAGTTAGCAAGTAGGATTAAACATGTCAAGTCTGATGTCAATTCATATTAGAAGCATGAATGTATGTATGGAAATATTCACTTGTACTTCACTTGTATGGAAATATTAACTCGTACCAGTGCTAAATTCAATTCTGTACTTTAAGCTATTATCTCTGATATCATTAACTCTTCTTCCAGTTTTACTATTGTTTTTAACCAGCTCACTCCATTCATAATTCATTTCTGATTCTCACTATCAATTTTCTATTCCTTCTTTAGTTAAAAATAGATGCTAAAATTTGCAAACAGATTCTTTTATTTAAATGAAAAGACTCTAAATTAATTATAATTTTATCTTAAAATTATAAGTACATCTTAAAGATGTATAATATATGCACTTTGTGAAAAAAGTGTTTGATGAGGATGACATTCCTGTTAAGAAATCTTTTCCTGCATTGTATTATTCTAACAAACTGGCAATGGTTCTTTTGTATTCTTTTTTAGGATGGAGGATAAACTCAATTTCCAAATAGAATGCAAATATGGATGCTGCCTTTTCATGACTGAGATGATGATTGAGATAGGAAAAAGCAAATCTAATGTTAATGTTAAGGAGATGGCATTAGAATGCTATGCTCACACACCATATATGCATAATAATGGCCAGTAGTTTACTAGCAATCAAGTGCTGAATTAATGGAACAGAAATTGCCAACTAAATACCCTCCTTTTTTAAAAAAACATTCTGTAGCACTACATAAAGAAATATTTCCCTTTTCAGTTGAGCTGAGACAATTGCTCTGTGGGGCACATTTTGTTTTTTGTCTGGAGATCAGATCTCTCTATCACAGTGAATAATAAGAAACAGCATTATACATCTTTCATATTGATCAGAGAATTACAAACTGGGGCCCATTGACAATGTTGCTGTTTTTTTCCTCCAATAATACTTGTTCATTGTAAGAAACTGATTGTCTTTCTATTGACTTTTTTCCAGCATGTCGTCTACTTTGTGAAGTTTGTCATTTCATATACCATTTCAGATGTGTCAAGCAAAACTAAGAGCAAAATTAAACGGGAGAAATACCTAACACAAAAGCTTCTTCATGAAAATCCTTTAAAAATTGTAAAGAAAAATATGGGGAATATTGCTGACAAATTATTCAAAGGAGAAGATACCAGTTTACGACTTAAATGTGAATAAATGCTGATTAGTTGACAACATATAACAATATGTGAAATATTCTAAGAAATGAACATAAGTTAGGTTAAAATCCTAATAGGTCAATACTGGAAGTGAAGAAGCAAATAGTCATAAATACATTTAACAGAACAGATAGTTTTCATATGTACCCTATATTCTTACTCACACATTCTCCTGAGTTGTTTTATGGCTTGGAAAGTTCCTCTTAAAAGTCTTGATATATATTATTAATCATCCTCTTAGTTCATGAATACCTTCTCTAGTTGAAAAAATCAATTATCTGTTACTGTTTCCATCTTCATATAAAATTTTATTTTATATTTCAGTATATTTCAGATAGGAGGGATAGAGCAGTTGAATTTCAAGTAAGCTTTCCACTACAGTGGGATGTATGCTGTCAGATGAAATCATGCAAAAATTTCCTGGAGCAGTATGAAATAGAGCACGATGGATATAGATGCATTAATATAAACTGGCAGGTGACTTACTGGAAGGAGACGTATATTTTCCAAATGTTTACAACAGAAGCTTGTAAAAATGAGCTCCAACAAGTCTGACTCAATTACAATTCTAGAGCATAGGAAAACTCCATATAAGTGCTATGAATTTATATTCAATCTAACAGTATTTCATTATGTTTACTGTATTTCTGCAGTAGATATAAGGCAGTATGGAAGAAAACACCTGCAGCACTAAATTAGCAGGTAGCTGTGCACTTCCTAAGCTTATCTCTGACATATAACAACTTCATAAGAGTATGCGGATGCACAATTGATTTTATATTTCATTTTCAGATGTTAATTTTTAATTTTCATATGATGGGCTCCTTCTGTGATTACTGGATATGAAGCTTTGTTATATATAATTGTAAAAACATGTGTGTGTGCAGTAAAATTTGGAAAAGATCAAAAAGGACAACATTGTGACATGGTATGAGCAAATAATCAGATTCTCATGATTAAGAATATCTTTGACATTTTAGATATTTGAATTTTATCACTAGTTAGGAACATAGAATATAGAAGGACCAGCCATCTGGAATTGTGTCAAATTGCCCAGATTTTAAAAGGTGACCTCCATTCACATTTAGTCTCTGGCAGAGTCTCTGTTTTTCAACCGTTGTCTGCTCTGGTTCTTGATATTTTTCCTGCCATTCCACAGAACACAATTTTAGGCTGTCTCCGTCTGCAAAATGCAAATGTTTACTTGAACACCAGAAAGAAACAAAAAGATAGTGAAATCCCTAACTCTTTTATGTTCTCAGTTTGGGAATCCCTAATAAATGTAAAACAAAATTCCTATTTGTACGCACCATGCACAGATGTGAATGGAGGTGAGTGGGAGAAGTTTATATGTGTGTGACAAAAGCAACAACAACAACAACAACAAAAGGTGTCTGTGGTAGAGAAAAGTGTGCTTACTTAGGTTATACTGAACATAAACTGATGCAACGGAACATTTTGTCCAGAAACCAAGACAACCTTTGGTAGAAAAGATCCACCTTATCTCAAGAGACAAGACCAAAGATTTTAGAAAGGTTAAAAGAATACACATTGATAATGAGGAATATAAATAAGGGTCATTCTGTATTCCATATCTTATGTCGTTGTGGCATGGAATCAGCAGAATGAAAAGATTGCTAAAATACATTATGTTGCTAAAGTGAACTAGCCTCTGTTGGTGTTTGTTTACAAAATTTATTGTTACAGGGGTTTCTCTTTTATTATTATGAATGCATTTCACTGTTTAAAATAAATCAATCACCACTTCTCATCAGAGCAGAAAGAACATTTGTGCATGCCTTTATTCTATTTTTTATAACATTAATGACAATTTTTAAAAGTATAATTGTTCTTGAGTTCTAATAATCACTTTCTTATTATGGTGGCATTTAAAAGTTCAATGAACAAATGTAATGATTATTATTATGTGTATTCTAGAGGTCTTATTAAACCTATGTATTTTTGTATTTCCCCCCCACTACTGGAACATAACGCAATATAGAGAAAAGAAGTACTGTCTATGTGTTAATAATATTTTCAAGTCTAGAGCAAAGCAGGTAATTTCATCTTTGCTTGTATAAGTCTTTAAAATACCTCTGGTAGGTATACTTTTACAGATTAGTAAGCTATGAGTTTAATTGCTCATAGTTGTATAATTTAAAAATGAGATAACCCAGAGCCACTAACAACAGATTGTACATTGCCAAATTTCCAATATTTTACTCCAATAAAAAGAATAAAATATACTGTTGAAAATGAATTTTAGAAACAAAAATTGGAGCATCCTGGGTTTCATTTTTCATTAGATACAATTTAAAAGTAACTATACTGCCCAACTGCACATGGTTATAAGTTTACTAGCACAAGTCCAAAGCATTTCACTATACTTAGTGCTGGCCAATAATTAGAGAATCAAATTGTGAATTATTATTTTAGAGCATTTCTATGACTTAAGTAGTATTTACTCAGTAAAATCTTAATTTTTACACTTTGTATTATGTTCTGATGTGAAATATATTTCTATTTATTATCAGAATAAAGTTGATTTTTGTAATATAATTTATTGAGTTTGGGGCCTTTTTGATCATATGTTAATATATTTTGTATCCAGCTTTTCTCAGAGACTCTTTTAAAAGACTTAAAATTCTGTCTAGTTTCAAAGACTTTTAAGACTTTCATATATACCAATCAATCTAGTTTATGTATTTAGGAGAACATGCTTGATTTCACTCAGGTTGCAACCATTCTAATTATTTCCACAAGCTAGAACTGAAAATAAATAAACCTTTATAATTCAACAGTGGTTAGGTTCTGATGTGCTGGTTAGCCTACCTTTTACATGGTTCACAAATGCCTCAAAAATATCTAAAGTGACTGCTTATAAATATTGTTCAGCAAATTCAATAATGTGTTGGATGAGGGTATGGACTAAATATGAAATATCAAATTTGCTGATAGAACAAAACTAAATAGAAATAATTAGACTGCATAAGGTAGAAATGAAATTCAAAACAGTCTTGATAGAGTTAGAAATAGGCTAAAAACAACACGATGAAAATGTGATAAAGGCAATGTTCTTCAATATTGAAAAAGAAATGCACAGATTTAAGAAATGATATACCGGTACTTGGCTTGGTACTGTTATATGTGAGAAAGATTTTGGAATCATAATTGATCACCAGCAGAATATGAAGCAATAGTGTATCAGGGCTGCTATAAAGTCCACACATGTTACACTACGGCTTTTATATAGCTTGTGATCAGCTGTAATTTAGACAGCATTAATTAAAAGAGTTCAAAATGTTAGAAGTTATTTATTATTTATTGGTTGCCCATTTCCAGTGGAGTTTGGAGATGACATGCTTCCATTTAATTATCAGGGTAGGGAGCTTCTATTCTTCACTGGTGGGACTCAGGACTACCTGTAAAAGATTCCAAATTTCAACTACTGGAGATTTCTTGGAAACTCACGTTCTTTTCTCACTGCCTAATAATAGTACTGCCTGTTTGGAATCAAAAAAAATATTTCCACTCAAGGGAAATTCACAGGTGTAAAAAAGCTTATATAAGATCTTTAAATATTGAATCAAAGCCAAAGATTAAAAATAAATACTATTTTGCAACTTAAACAAACCACTTTGGGAGGGACAGGTCAATGTCATTATGCAAGCTCTGAAACATGATTTCTTATCAAATAGAAGCAGTGAATCTACAAAAAGAGTTTTGGAAAGTTATTAGGAAAAAAATAGATGATTGGAATTCAGTAATTGGAAGGCAATATTGAGGTACACTGTAGTTTTGTGGCATATTACCAGATATTCTAGTTAAGAACTTTTTTTAAAAAAAAGGTTAGGACTTTGTTTTTCACTTGCCTTAAAAAAAACTTTAGTTGGGCTTCTCTTTTGAAGTTTTGAAGCATAAGAGGGTGAGATAATAAACAGCCATTCTTCCACAAATGCAATTCTGCTAGTGTTTAGGCATTCATGAATGTACCTGAGTAAAGATCCTATTCCATTACCAAAATCTAATATACTGTATAAAACATTTGTCAGAATTCAGAATTAATACATTATTTCATACATTATTTTGCTCTATTTCAGGAATGAAGGCAAATATATGTGTCCGAATATAATGTTGCAGGATCCAATCTGGATCCTGGTGACAACCCAGATTGGATCCTGTAACTATTCCATATAAATTAGTATCATTCTTTTAAAAGCAGTGTTTGTTTGGAAATACAAAGTTATTTTCATTGTGTAGCCCTTTCTCTCTCGCTCTTCCTTAAATCTTTCAAAAATGCTCAGAAAACTGTTAGGAATCAACACTGATTTGAAATCACACACGAACACACATACACACACACAGATCACTATATTAAACAATTTCCCTGGTATATACCTCATTTGGCTTACCATCTTTCAATTTGTAATTTTAAAAAATCCTATGAACCTAACAGCGAAGCATTGGGACATAAAATCCTTCACTTTTCGTTTACGAGTAGGGGAAGAATTCCTCTTCAGAAAGCAGGTTGACTCATAAAAGTTTTGCCTGAACAGGGATTTCTGCCACTGATTATCCTGCCATTGGCACTCTGCCATTAGGTATGAGCTCAAAGAAGTGGGATTATATCCAGCAGATCCAGATCGCCCATATTTTCATAGAGAGCCTGTAAAAGAGAGAAAATATGCACCTAATAAATGCACCTAATAAAATCAATTAAAAGAGTAAAAAGGAGAAGCAGTTGTTCAATACTTTTACAACAGATGGAGATGCAATCCTATCTAGTTGCAGGAGGATATGGAGTCTTACCTGAAATAGCAATTGGAAAGTATTTACTACCTTACCTCAAGTGTATATAATAGCATTTAGTGTAGAAACAGCCTAGTTTTTTTAATAAATATTAACTGAAGTAAGGGGGGAAATCCTGAGTCATTTTAAAATCTATCAAAAAATAACACTTCATTGTAATGCGATGTAAGTCTTTATGTTAAATACTAGAATAATATTGAAAACAAGGAATATAGAGAAATATTTTCTTTTGTTTTATGTTTTATCTGTGGTATATCTTTTTTGGAGAAAGTAACTACATAATACAACTTCTAGTTTTAATTATGCATTATGAAAATATTGAGGTTTTTCTTAACTTACATATTTAGTTTTTTTACTCTCTTCTCAATAAAGCAAACAAGACCCATTTTAATTGCAACTAGAATAAGTATCATTGCTTGTGCACTCTATGAATATAATTAAGTCAGGTCACAACAATTACTTTTCATGAATGAAACTTGTAAACCATCCATATACTGTACACAGTTGGAAAACTCCAAGGAAGAGGAGGTCATGCTTTTCAAATTCAAATAACACAACCAAAATAAACAAACAACCTTCTTGTAATAGGTGCATGCCTTAGCAATATACATTCATTTGAATAATATGGTCTATATTGTCCTTTAAACAGTAAATAAAAACAAGGGACGAGATGGGCCAAAGATTTGCTACTAGCAGCTAACCAGCTTGTTTGGCCTTGGTGCCTGTCTTTGCATATTCTTTCCACTCTCCTGAGTGCATGATTGATTTCAAAATATATCTATAGCTAAGTTTGTTTGCACAAAAATGTGGTTTCTCAAAAACCTTGTAACTATGTACAAGAAGGTTGCACAACCTACAGCCTCACCAAACCTTGCATTTAGTTTCTGTCTCCAAAAATTGCCCTCAATTTCTAATGTGATGAAAGAGAAAATATATGAAGCTAATTCATAAACTAAAGAAAGTCTGTGTAGTTGTGAAGATATTATTGTCATTAAATGTTTGTAATGATACACTGAAAAATAGTGCTGAAGAGAAGCTATGCTGGATCACACCAAAACCATTTAATTCAATGTTTTTCACATATCAGATACTAGTAGGAAAATCTATAAGCAGGAGAATTCATTAGTACTTTACATTTATATCTGCCAACAATAGGTATGTTCATCTGATTAGTATACCCAACTCCATCACAGCTCTAGCCATGCTTCTAGTAGCCATTGATAGTTTTATCTTTCATGACTTTCTCCAATAACTAGATCCGTGAAAGTAGTATATGATTTCATGCTCTATGAAGAAGCACTTACTTTTTTGTAACTACATTTGTCAGCGTTACTTTTCATTGAATGATCTCAAATTTTAGTATTATAAAAGTGGGGTTTTATTCGTTTACTCCACATCCTTTTACACATATTCAAGTTAAATTTATTTTTAACATTAGGTATTCCAGATAGGTTCTTTGAATACAGAAAACAGATAAAGGAAACAACACCATTTTATATTTTAAATGATAAACAGAATCATGGAGGATAAATCTCAACTCAGCGTGAAAAAGAAGAACCACGCAAAATTTAAAAACGCTAGTCATAAGATACATTTCAGAATCTCTGTCCAGACGTGCAATAATGATACCTAAGAAATGTATTGCCCTGTTCAAAATGCGTTTTTTAAATAACTAACATAGTTACCTGTATGTCTATTTCACCATTTTCAATAAATGATACTTTGTTTACTCTTTCTGGGTAAGGAATATTTTTTGAAATCCAATGTGTGCACACCGTTCAGAGCACAAAAAAATATTTAACTCAGTAAGGAATTGCTCTCCAGATGTGAAAAATATTAACAGAAAGCCCTAGGCAATTATGGATCTTCAGGCCAAGTCAACATGATCACAATATAGTGTGATCACAATTAGTATATCAATGTCTTTAACAGAGGTTAGTCTCCCCTAGATTTTTAATGGAATAAAAAGCTGCAAATAAGAGTACACAGGAGGTTTGTTATTTTTGCCATTAGCTATTTCCTTTTACTTGGCAGATCTCTTCACAGCCTAAGGCAGTATGGCTAACCTTTTAGGCACTGAGTGCCTGGATGAGTCACAGCTAATGAGTTGCGGCTTGTGACTTCATCGGCCAACGCCGCTACTCTCTTTCTGAGTAGGCGCATGGCCCCATGTGATGCCACTACGCTCTAAGCATGATCAGCACCATGCTAGGGCAACTTGGCTTGCGTGCCCACAGAGAGGGCTCTGTGCCCGCTCTTGCATGCATGCCATAGGTTTGCCATCACTGGTCCTAAGGGTGGATTAACAGGCTGCCTTTAACAGGCTGCAGAGAGGATTAACAAGCTGCCTTTTCAATGCTACTGAGGTGCCTGACTGATGACTCAGTTAGCTTTATATTTGCTGAAATGTTGGCTTTATCACAAATGCAACTGGCCTACAGAGTTTATTAGAACCATTTTCCTCAATTTTTGTGGACTAATTAACAAGTCGCCTTAACAATTTGTCTACTGTTACCTACAAAAAAGATGATCTCAAAATTTCTTAAACATCACAACTATATTAATATAACTTTAAGTCTCTGTTCAGGTAAAGGTTATTGTTCATCACTATTAATGCCACCATGGAAAGTCAAAATGCTATCCTTACATTGTGTCCTTACACGGACACAAAATACAAATTACTTCTACCAAATAGTTTTCAAAGCACATGCAGTCTTACTATATGGAGTAAAGTTCGAAGGGCTACTTGTCCCAAGTCAAATTGAGATGCAGACAGAAATCATTTTATTGTCAGTGGTTTAGGCATTTATCATTCCCAAAACAAAGTCAAATAAGAATTGTTCAGAACTAGTTCCATCCTGTTTTTCAAAATAGAAGCCTTCTCAAAGCTAAAATAGCAATCTGCAAAACTGAAAATTACAAATACCAAACTCCAACTTAAAAGTAGCAATTTTTAGTTCTGCTTAGAGCATGTAGGTACCAGAATGCTGGATTTTAACTGGATTCTGCCAGTTCCCAAAAATAGTAACCAAATATGCATTGGATTATCATACATTAGAACAACAATGGTAAATCTATGCCACATGTCAAAAGTGACAGACCATAATGTTTTGGGACACGCCAGTGCTCACCAACACCTGACAACAACTATTTTTGAAAACAGACCCCGTTCGCCTCTGGTTTTAGGAAGTTGTGTGGGTCGCAGGAAAATGGGACACTTGTTAGACTCTGTGAAAGTCATCCCTAATTTCAATGAAAAAGGAAATTTCCATCCTTCTAATGTATTACACTTGGTCTAACCAAGCATAAACATGAGATAGCAGAACACTCAGTGAACTAATTGTATATATTCAGATTAAGAGGGCATACAAGGATCAGCTGTAGGTCCTGAAAGCTTATGTCCTTTAATAAAATTTGTTAGGTTAATGTGATGCTTCCAGTTTCCTGATTTTTGGCCTCCATAGGACAAACATACCGGTAATTCTTACTCCTACTAGGTATACAAAGGTTCCCCATAATGTTATCCTCAGAATAACAGTCTTATAATATAAGTTACACTAAAAGAAGTTAAATGATACAAAATCTTTCATAGAAGTCCATCATTAAATTAAGACTTGAATTTACCTTTCTCTAGTCACTGTCAATAATCTAACCCAGGGGTGTCAATCCCAAGGCCCACGGGCCAGATCAGACCTGAAGCCTCCTTGGATTTGGCCCTCAGGGCTGCTTTGGAGGCAGCATGCCCGGGGGCATCCATGAGGGGAGTAGGGATGATGTCCCGCTGGGTTGTTGATGTCTGCAGGGAGGCAGGGGCATCCATGGTGGTAGTGGCAGTGGCGGTAGCAGCCCTCAATGAAATTGAGTTTGACACCCCTGATCTAATTACTGCACCACAGATGCTTTCATGATGATATAAATAATTTATTTTTATTTGTTTGTTTGGTTTGTATAACTACCTTCAAGCCAGTGATTTTGGAAGGCAAACAATCATAAAAATAATTCAACTAGTTAAAACACAAAAATGGAATTATGAAGTCCTTGGTGTTCTCTGAGCTTCGTTGTTTACTTGCAGACATCTTGTCAGCTGACTAGGCAACATCTTCCGTGCTAGAAGGAAGTGCATTTTACTCTCTGTTTATATACAGTAACTTGTCTGACCAGCAAAAAACTGTAGGAAGTTCCTGGAAGTCTGGCACTCAGACAAATCAACCATCAACAGGCACATAATGTTAAACAACATTTACACATCATTCAAAAAAGACAATTAAAAGCTAAAAAGAAATCAAAAAGACCAGAATATCACTTCACCAGCAATCAACATCCAATTAAGTAGGAATTAACTTCAAGATTAACATGTGAAAAATACCAAACAGAAAACAATACCCTAGTTATGAAACAACCAACACAGACAATGAATCAAGCAGTAAACCTCAGCCTGATCAAGCAACGCCCAAGAAGAAAACACCACCACCACCCTCAGATTAGATGGGTTGAGCTTGAGGAGGAGTGCACCATCACCTCCTTAACAGCTGGTGGTATTTCCCCTTCCTCAAAGAGAAATTAACCACCATGTAGACCCAACTTTATAACTAATATAGCAACTTTAAGAGAACCGGAAAAGAAATTTTCACTGGAAAAAAATTGGCAGAGTTAATAAACTGAGTATGATATATATTACACTAGTGAAAATGCAAAAAAATGCATGGAGATTCCAAAAAAGAAATTGTATTGTATTATATGAAAATAGGCACTGTCAGAGCACCCCTGGCTTGTAACCAGTGTTGGCTACAAACAGGTTCCTTGGTTACAAGGATAGTGCGCAGAACAGAAGTGTCTGTACCAGAGAAGTAGCAGCA